>JAZHYW010047002.1:0-44224 GCA_037355805.1 Ixodes ricinus
AGAATATATGTGTGTCCCGGTGATTCGTCCTCGCAACGGACTCAAAGGCGCTTAATCTCAACTGTGTGAATAAGCCTTCAGCCTTTAAAAAAAAGATGAATGGGCTTCTTAAAAAGATAAAAAAAAAGAAAACGAGTTAGAGGTGAATTATGGAGTATTTTTATCCCGGGAATCTGAATATCAGGTTCGTTTTCCTTGAAGGTGTGACTAAACACGAGAAAACACGAGAAAGATCCGACCAAGTCGTTACATCATACTAGGATCTTTCGGCCGCTAAGCGCGTGTCGCTCGTTTGGGCAGCGCGTGCAATTGCAAGCTTGCAAGGTATATTTAAAGCCCCTTTATATTTTGAAAGTAGCGCAAGGTGCGTCGATGCAAGAGGCACGTGCAACGTGCAGCCCTTGGGAAGATTATGGCGGCACAGCGCAGCACAGAGCTAGATTTCAGACGCCATGTTCTTCCCAGAAGTGGCGCGCGGCACGTGTCTCGAGCATTTCCACAACAATGAATGGCGCCACTTTTCCCAGGATAGAGGGGCTTTAGGTGTATTTCCCCGCACTGACACCGGTCGTGACGTCTTTTTCTTACCTTTTTTGAAGTGGCAAGAGTGCGCGTGCATAGCTTTGATAGGCGCTGAAGATGCTTGAGAGCGGAGATTTCGAAAATTCCTGGGTATCTAAACTCGTCAAACACCACCAAGTTGGGGCCGAAGTTCACGGAGCACACCTATTAGACTATCACGACGATGACTTCGCGTTTTTGTCGTCGGCATCCGATCGGCGTGTGCCGCGGACTTTCGGCTCCAACTTTGTGTTTGACGAGTTTAGGGTCCCTGATATGACGTCACGCTCAGGGAGGGAGGGGCTTCAGCAGTACTTTGAAAAATATTTCCTGCAACCTCCGTGCACCAAATAAAGAAAATATATATTTCTGATTTTAGAGGCCAAATGAATACGATTTAAGTTTCTTTCCTGAAATACAGAAACCACTTCAGTTCCCCTCTAAACCCCGCTTGTTCCTAAAAAAAAACTAAATGCGGTTTAAAAAAGAATTTAATCGCCAGGTCCCAGCCGGAGGCGATCCCTGAACAACAGCAGCCCCAACAGCCAGCCCCTCAAACCTGCCACTCGCCCTTCCAAGTCTCACCACCGTTGCACGGGCAGTCGGTCCCAGCCGGTCCCAGCCAGCCTAGTCCCCCGCACACGCATCCGCCTTCGGTTCCCCCGAAGCAGAAGGCGCACCAGAAAGTCCCCAGGCAGCCAGAAACTCCGCAGCACTCGGGCGAGTGCGCCTCATGGTCTCCGAACCAAAGGCTCAGCGAAAACGATCACCTCTTCGACGCCAGTCAGGGCACAGTTTCTCCGCATCCGCACCACTCGGGTGAACTGATTGACTTCGTCTTCCCTGAAACAAAGTGAGTGATTTGTTTCTTCTCTTTTGTCACCGACAGGATTAGAACGGCAGGTCGTCTCTTTGAGACACCCGTCCTCCAGCACGTTCTTGTTACCGTTTGATGTGCTTTGACTTCGGGTGCACGCTCGAACCCCAGGACGCGCCGAACTTGGAGGGAAGGAGCTCGCGTTGGAGACGGCACAATTGAAGGACCCCAAGCCGGTCTCATCCTGTCAGTTACAGTAGACGCGTTTTATTATTTTACTTGCCCTCCAAAGCGCCCACAACGTAAAAATTCTAGCACTCCCCCTTCCCTTTCCTCCTCCCTCCTCCTCTTTTTGCTCACCCAACCACAGCGCTCATTGGACAGCCCTCTAGATGCGATACTCGAAAACATTGTAGAATCCGTTCGGCGATTTCTCGACCTCTAATAAAAAGGCTTTAAGATGTTTTCTTTTTTTTCTCTCTCTAAATGCGGTTTCGCTTTCATCCTTGGTGTTAAAAATATATTGAACATTCGTTCCTTTTTATTTATTTTTTTAAATTCCACTCTCTAATTGTAAAGTGTCAGACACATGTATGTGAGAACAACGTCCGACGGGTCGTACAAAGAGTTTGAAAGGGTGGCCGAATCATGACGTCTGATATTCCCAGGGCACAAAACGGTGTATGTGCCCAACCCTTATGTTCTTGTTCTCGTTTATGGGGGAGGGGGGGGGGTTAGTTTTCCTTGGACGCCATATCTGAAGGCATTCTTCACTGGGTATGCTCAGAACGAGCTTACACTTATAGGTTCCCAACACCGGCAATGTTGATGGTGCGGAATGCGTGTTTCCAAAGCACAGTGGAAGCTCGCTGTCAACACACGCTGATCATAAGGACACAAGCGTCCCTGTGATCAGCTTTCCATGAATGGCGGACCACAGCGACTCATTCTGACATTTTGAGTGTGATGAATTCAACTTTTACTAACGGAAAAAAATAGGTGTGTCGGAATGTAAACTGTGTTGGTTTAAAAGGATGCTGAACCAAACATTCCAGTGTCCACATTAAACGGCGCACGTTCTTTTCACGAGCCAGCAGCCGCCGGTGTGAGCGAGCACAAGCACCGAAATCGGTGTCATAGTTCTCCATTGAAGCCTAAGATGACAATGATATGTTGGGTTCCGGGGAAAGGGAGAATAAAACATGCTTTCATCTCCACAGTGGAGTCTGGTGTGAAAGGTAGGTGATTTATTGGTAGCACGTAGCTAAAAATACCCAGCCACCAAATGCCAAAAAAAGAAAAAAAAATGGATATGTTATGTATAAAGTTTGTCAAATTATTTAGCACGGGAGAAAATCCCCCGACTGCGTTAAAGGGTAACTCCGGTACATCGACAGTTTTTAGTGAAGGAAGTGTCCCTGAATTACGAGCTGTCATATGTTCTCTCGATGCATTATGAAGTTTTGTAGATATCTTATCACAAAGTTTTTGTTTCGGGGCTCTACGGTGAAAACTAAACTAACGCCTAGAGCATAATGGAAATCCTTGTGATCAGCGGCATGGCCATCGTGTGACACAAAGTTTGTACCGCGGTACCGCAAAACGTACGGCTGCCCTTGTCGCGAGAGCAGTTCCGGTTAATCCGGTAAGATATTACGGCTGTTTTGCTGCTATACTTCGTAGATATCACGCATCTGTAGCAAATAGGACTACATATTAATAAAATTGCCGGCTGAAAAGCGAATTCGGCCCCATTAACTCTGGTTCAGCGCAATCTCAGAACAAGCCCTCACTTATCTAATAAGAAGAACTACAATCCTGGTGGCGTGCAATAAACGTTGCAGAGGCGTTATGGCCCCGAATGCTAATCGTAAGCTCCAGCTGAGCAGAAATGGACTAAACTATAGCCGCAAGTTAAAGCCACCTTCGGCACCGCGACGCACTTGAGCGAGCACTGCAGAGCGTCAACAACCTTCGTGCGCGATCACTGAGGAGCACTTACGAACTACGGCCACTAAAGCATAACATGAGCAGAAATCGTCCGCTGGGACAGCTGACAACGCAGCAGAAAAACACGGCTAAACATGTGGCAACATGAGCAATATACCCCCTTGGGTACGAACATGACGTCGAGGCACAGGGTTGCTTGACAAACAGACAACCCGTTGAATGCCCGCTGAGAAGCTGATGGTAACAATTTTAATATAAGTTTTGGTAGCAATTTTAATATAAGCTTTAAAGTGGATCGCGGTTTCCCATTAGCATATTATTTTGTCAGTGCTCGTTTAGTCTCCGTAAATCGATACAAGTGATTTATTTTGGTTGAATTTTGACCGGAGTTACCTTTTGATGCGGAGCGCCAGTTCATCTGCTTCTTTGCTCAGGGGTTGCGATGATGTCAGAACGCCGAGCTCCTTATTGGCTGATTGAAAACAAAAATAGTGCGTCAACCTCGAGGCATCTAGCATTGAGGTCTATCCACTATCCTTCCAATCAAAGCCAATTCAGAACACGGCGTCGTTCTGGCGTCGTGTTCGGACCAGACGACTCGCTCTTCGTATGAAGTTATTTTCAAGATTTCTGTTCACCTTCCGCCCCTTGATAAGCACGGCGAAAGAGTCCAAGTAGGCAACTGACCTCACCACACCACAATCTCCTAGCACACGATAAAGTCCGTCTGCTAGGGTCACCGAATGTCAATAGACGCACACTCGAGCGCAGCGTCAGGCCCGAGCGTCCACCGAGCCTCGTCGGAACCGCCCAGAATTCTCCAGGCGACCGCTTTCCGCTCTCAGCGTCGACATTCGCAACGGCACGTTTTTCTCGCCTAGCGTTGCTGTGTTCACTTCAGCAAACGGCATTCGGAAGATGGCGTCTGCCGTTTGGATGCTACGTTCGCGCGATCGGGGAGGAGATCAAACAATCACGCCTCTAGCGGTACGCTTCAGCTGTGGGTACAACAAAACATATTTTCTTGTCTGTTTTGGATTGAAGATGACGATTCGAAGGCCGCTCCTCGTGCGACTAAAGCACTGATAAAGGCGAAGCGCTCGTGCCCAGAGCGTGCTATACTTCGTCTCACCGTAGTATGGACTATTGTTAGCCGCGCGTGCTAAAAGCGCGAGCTAGTCGCTTTGAATGAAGCCGCGGCGGCTGCACGAGCGCTCGTGCAGCAAGTGCTATAGTGAAGGCAGTCAGGCGCTTGCCGCTCGCGCTAGCCCAGCCTTCGTGGTTAGTCCATGCTAGGGTGAGACGAAGTATAGGCGAGGTTTAATTTCGTTTTTATGTTGTGTTAGTAAGCACCGGGCTGTGGGGACAACTAAGGGACAACAAGCTCGGTAAAGAGCCTCCTATAGTTCGATCTCCTGCCCAATAAAGAAGACGCTTCGTGCCAGTGCGGAGGAATAATACCTGGCAAGCTTGCGATTGCACGCGCTGCACCACACGAGCCACACGCTCTTGGCGGCCGAAAAGATCCTCTTATGACGTAACGACTGTTCGGAGGTTTTTCGTGTTTTCTTGCGTTTAGTTACATCTTCGGAGAAAACGAACGGGATATTCAGATTCACGGAACAAAACTACGCTAAAATCAACTTCTATCTCTTTTTTTTTAAGAAGTGTTTCAGCTTTTTTTTAAGGGGTGCATTTATTATTGTCAAATTTCGCGAGTGTAGGTATCCTGTAGAAATATGCAACCAGACACAAACTTCGTGTGTCCTGTGTGATGAGAGAAAAAGAAAACAAACCGTCTCGTTGACGCTGCTACCCGCATATCGTACCAGACCAATACCAGACACGCTCGGATCTTTTGGATCTTCTTTAAGGTCTTTATATCTAAAAATATTTTAAAGTTTCTGTACCCTGTGGTGTCATGTGTGAGTAGCAGCGCCAACCCGAATTTCGCTCATGTTTTCCTCAATCACATTAAAAAAAAAATTCTTTTGCATTTTTTTTAATTTACAGTCACAAAATTTGGCTAGTGATTCACGCACCACCTAAATACACCTTTTGGGTAAAGATTAATTGCACGCAGTTTATTTATTTATTTATATAATTTTGTTCACGGCCGAACAGCGCTCGACAACGTAGGATTTTTACGTAGAGCCCTACGTAGAATTTTTTTTTAACCTTTGCTTGTTTTGTTGTGTTTAGCAAGTACAAGGCAGAGATGGCCAAGATGCCCTCCACCAGCTCCCTAGACCGCTCAGACATCGTGGACTTCGTCGTTGACGACCGCTCTCCCGAGGAAACCAAGGCCATCTACAACAGCTGGGCTTGCAATTACGAGGAGGTTGGTGCGCAAAGCCTCCATGTAATTACTTTTAATCGTAGTAAGCTACAGGCACCGTGTTCTATAAATATCAACGGCTTGTGAACATAAGGGTTATTTGCAAGGAACCTCGCCGGCGCCACCATATCGTGATGCGCCAAAAAAAAAAGAAAAAGGGGGCACTTTGAACTTTTTTCCGGCAGTACAGCTCGCCATAGTGGATCCCTAATTCCCTAAGGCCTTAAGCCAAGGGTGCACAACTAAAAAATTAGGCGGGCCAAAATTACGTTTATTGAAATCTGTGCCGGGCCGCACCTAATGCGATTTGTCACATTTTTTTGGCTGCGGTCAGGTTTCCGATATCAGATGTCATCGCGCTCGTTGCCGTCTTTAGCACATCTCGCAATGTCATATCCGTTATGGCAGGTCGAAGGCGGTTCTTGTTGAGAGTCATCAGTGAGAAGGTCCGCTCACACAAGCATACGTGCTCCCGAAAAGTGACGACAGTCTCAAGGCGTGGTCCACCAGGTTTCCGCACTTTTTCTTGTCTAGGTTTTTGTAGAACTCACGCAGCTGAGATTCGCGATGCATAGTCTTCAGCGCTGGTGGATACTGGAGGTCGATGAGCTGCAGTTGCATCGTCGTATCGGAGTTCTCCGATCCAACGATGCAACCTCTGACTATTCGAAGAGGAAGGGAGAGGGTTGATAGCCTCCGTGGTGAAAGAAGGAAGGGGATCTGTGGAGATAGAGCAAGAAGTTTTCGCGTTCCGTGTACAGCCATGTTGAGACAGAACCACACCAAGGACAGAGACGGCTGCACACGTTTTTTTTTTTTTTTTGTCAGCGGGATTAGTGGAGAGGGAAAATTTGCGCTGAGAAATCGTAGTTCCTTCGCCAAAAACTGAAAAAAGTAGGTCAAAGGGTTTCACTGCTGCTTGCCAAGCGGAGTGGGCGCTCGGTGGATTGAATGGCGTAGTAAGCGACTTTCTGCGCTGAGCCGGGCCGCGGGCCGCTAAAAGCGGCCCGCGGGCCGTATGTTGTGCACCCCTGCACTTCGAGTGACTATGGGAACAGCAGAGAAGTCCGATGGCTTAAGGCTTACGCCATCGGACTTCTCTGCTGTTCCCATAGTCACTCGAAGCCACCGACTTCAAGCGATGAGTCCCGGGAAGCATTTACAGGCTCTTCTCTTGACAAGTAGTGTCAGATTTAAACCCCATGAACCCTTATATGATCTGTGATAGTTTAAGCAGTATATGACTATAGTTTTTATTACTTTTGTTCTTGTCTTTCTTTTTCTATTGCTTTCCACACACGGACACACATTGTGTGTGTACATGTGTGTGGTAGGCTGCCGACAAAAACAACGTACCCTTCGAGATACTTCTTCTCCCCTGTCTCAAAGCCTAATTCCTTGCTCTGAAAGAATCAGTAAACTTCCGAATCCTGTAGAAAAGGTAAAACGGTCATTGCTCAGACAAGCGATGGATAAAGTACATCTACAAAGTACTTGAAGTAAAGCACAAAGTAAATTAGAGGTTATGCACTTCAAGTAAAGTGGTAGTACACAAGGTGCAATGTAGATAAATAAATTATAATAGATACAATATGCATTAAAAGTAAAGTACAAGTACTTTTTAACACAATGTTTCATGAACCCCTTTCATTCCCTTATACAGTGTTTTTGTTTTCTTTTTTTTTTAAGTGGCGGAGATTATCGGATAAAGTCGAGTGGCCACAAAGTAGTTACTTTCGAAAATGGCGCCAAATTCAGAAGTCCGCCCGACCTCTGAATTTGGCGCCGCTTGCACTGGCTCGTTGCACCCAAGGGTACCAAACGTATTACACCCTGCTGCAGGTTAGGAGAAGCAGGACAAACTCCCCCCACAAAGCCCTCCAGTCTTTTCACTTTAGCAGAGCGAAGGCCGGAAAGGCGGCGAGTCTCTCCTCGATTCCTCTCGCCTCCTCTCGAGCGTTCCCTCTGCTGAGTGGAAAGAATAGAAGGCTTTGTTGTAGGAGCTATACCCAACAGGGCATAGGAGAGAGCATGACGTCAACCCCGTAGCTTCCACAAGCAAACCCCTCGTGTCCTCCCCTAATATTGTTAAGCCCTCGCTTGCGCTGACCGAGCGAGAATTAGCGAGAGTTCGAAATGCGGCGGCCCAAAGCGCGCGCCCCTGTACAGACGGGGCGATGCGTCGTCTGATCGCATTTCTGAGAAAAAAAATACCGCATCCGTATTTATTCCAGAGATGACAAAGCATCATTTTTACAAAAAATTTAACAAGACCAATTTCGGCGAATGTATTTTGAAGTCAAGAGTTGTACTTTCGTAGGAAGATACCAGGAAAAAAAATGTTTAGGTGAAATACAAGTACACACTTAGAGAATGTACTTCGAGTGAAGTACACGCTTTTTTAGAGAAGTTCGATGTACTTAAAGTACTTACCGACTCCAGCTAGGACAAGCAGACGACGCCGGCGTTCGCCGCCCGAAGGCCTGACCCAAACGGCACCGCGGTATGAGCAGATGACTATCTTGATCGCTCTAATGGAGAAACAGAGGTAAAAGAGACAAAGGCAGCTAGACTTTCTGTCTACCCTCAATCCTTCCAATTAGAGCTTGGAGCTGTGACGTCACTGTACCCGCTGCGCGAGATGCACAGGGACTTGCTCGCTTTGTATATAGAGGTTCCCTTCTGTGCCATTATACCAGAATCGCGGCTAGCGACAGCATGACATGCGTGAGACTGTCGTGACGTAGCCAGGTGGGAACGGGGAGAACACAGATTAGGATGCAACAAACAGGCCAGTTAGAGACGTATGCTTGAGTACAATAGCTATGTGCAATAAACGTTCATCTCTTAGCCTACCACCCTAACTACGTCCTAAGGAACCGCTGCTGCTACTGCTGCTGCTAATTCTGTCTGATTCCGTGAGAAGGGATACACTTATTTCTCTTGACTGTGCACGTTTACAAGTACGGCCTCAGGGCGCCGCCATCTTGCTCAGTTGGGGTGCGCTTGGGCACGGCCTTAATCCGATTATGACGCATTAGCAATGCGTTGTAATCGGATTGTGACGTGCCCAAGCGCACCCCAATGAGCAAGATGGCGGCGCTCGGAGGCACGGCTTGCAAACGTGTATACACGTTTGCAAGCAAGGCTCAGGGGCGTCACCATGCTGCTGGGGCACAAGCTAATCCGATTACGACGCCTTGGCAAGGCGTTGTAATCGAATTATGGCCACGACCAAGCGCAAGGGTCCAAGCGAGCAAGATGGCGATTTCACCCAGCAGCCAATGAGATCACAGAACTGTCCACTAAACACGCCGAAGAACCAATCACGGAGCGATAAGCGTGATCATAATAAACCACACCCTGTTTCCGCTATTTGTGACTAGAGAGTCATCGCTCCGTTTCGAGATACTTCTAAACCGTCCATCTTTCATTTACAAACAGTTTTCCAGGTTCTCAAGCTTAAATAGTAAGCCATATATTCGGTGCTCCAATAAAGCTGAACTCTTTTTTTATGACGTTATGCTATCTGCTTACGGAAGGCGTATTTTTTCCCAGGACATGAGCATGCAAAAGTACAGGGCCCCCAACATCATGGCGTACTTCATCAACCAGGAGCTCAAGATCAAGAGGGACGCCATCATACTGGACGTCGGATGCGGAACCGGTCTTCTGGGAGTCCAGGCGAGTGCTGAGTCGTAACCTCTTAGGCTGTGGCTGAGTGCACTTCGAGCAAGCTGTAGAGCAACGCACTGTTTCGAACGGGCGAAGGTTCTCTAACACCAGCTGTGGACAGTGCCCATGCCCGAGGAACCAGCATTACGAGCGGAATAAAAAAAATCAAGTTGATTTGAATCAGACCAGTTCTACTATGATGATTTAAATCAGACTTTTTTCCGTAAAAATAATCTCGAAAATAGTTTTAATACGAAAGCATTAACTGTCCCATGCGAGACTGAGCCGGCGTTATCGTTGTCTGTAGCAGCGATAAACGGCACCTAAATTCCCATTGGCTAAGCGAAACGGCACATAAATTCCGTCTGTAGCTACCTAAATTCCCCTGAGCGAAACGACCTAAATTTCCATTGGCTGCGACGCGTCATGTGGCTCCATAGCAACGGCGTCATCGTTGCTAAGGGCCAGCCGAACTGCTGGCGGCGCAGCGGGAAGGGGGATCGCGGGTATGCGCTGGCCTGACGTTAGGCATAATGTAGTCCTAACGTTAGGCCTAACGCTAACGTTACGCTTTGAGGTCTAACGTCGTCAATCGCTACCCGCAGCTAGGGCGATGATGATGATGAGAGGACAAGTGATATCAGCATGCGCCGCGCCGAGCTTCGCATCCCGCCGCTGCCTCACCCAGCGGCACAGCAGTCACCAGCGAGCCAGGGATGCTTTCGCATTCACAACTCATTAGAAGTGCTTAGGTATCCCCAGAATTTCTTATTTACCATTTTTCTATCATTTGATGCTTCACATGTGCATTTGCTTTGTATTTTAGTTTTTTTTAAATCGTCAAGCAAGAAAGATTTATGTTGGACTGAACACGAGTAAAAGGCATTTCTCTTCTGAGCAAATCATCATTGAGCTTTCTTCTGCCTTTCACTTCGTTAGTTGGTTACATAACGTCCTACTGCAAGCTAATCAGAACGTAAAAGAAAGACACAAAAACTAAAAAAAGTTCTCTTACTGCAAAAAAAAATCAAAACGCAAAAACAAAATTCTTTTTTAGCTCCCTAAAAAATATATATATGAAGCTGTTTTTGGTCCGAGTATGGCTGGGGTTATATGAATATAAAAAAGCAGTTAATTAAACTGTAACATCTAAATTTCGATAATGCAATCGAATGCAAAGGTGCAATCGAGCTGGACAAGAATGACGATACTCCTCTGGCTCCTGGAAAGTTCAGTTGGTGCTGGGATACACTTGCTGGGACGCACTTGAGCCAAAATTGGCGGAGCGTCGCCGCCAACCTAGTTTGTCGCGGCGGCGCAGCGCCGGCCTCTACAGATACACCAATAGGAGCGTGCTTGCAAACGGCGGCGCGTCACCGGCCGCCACAGCAGACCAATAAGAACGCGCGGGCGTCTGGATGTGGGATCAGTGGTGGTATGCGCCATGAGCCAAAAATGGCGACGTGTCACCGGCATCCAATTGGAGCGCCCGCGGCACGATCAAACGAGGGCGGTACTGGGATAAGTCAGAATATTCCGTGCTTTGCAGGAGGCGGACTGAGGGGGATAAGGAGGTTACCGCCTTCCGCGAGAGTTTTACGACTGAGGTAATCTAGTAACGTTGGTGCCTGCAGTCTGTTACTGCAATCGGTGGCCAGACTAGTTTCTTCCGACAGCTCCGGCTTTTGTTTTCTTCACGTGTTGCCACTTGGGGTTCACTTTCGTTGCTAGGGCGAAATAGGGTGCCATATGTGCACACCAGTCGGCATACGTTGCAGGCACGTGGTCATACTCAAACGCAAATGTGTGAACCCTCTTGGTGTTCTTCTCCTTCTGTGTTGCCGCACAGCTCAAGAACCTGGGCTATTCCCTGATTAGACGCCTGGACTATAGCGAGGAGATGATGAGCGAGGCCAAGAAGAAATGCGTCTACAAGACACTTCCTCGAGAAGGTCGCCAGGAACTCCAAGATTCCTCTCCGGGACGGTGCGTGCGCTCACCGGTACACTTTGTTTCTTCGCACGGTTACTCCTGTAGTTTGATTACTTTTACCCGCAGTATTGCGATAGTCATTGAATTCTTTGAGTCAGTGGAACTTACCAGTAATAAAATGATAAAACAGCCCTATACAAGACGAAGAGCACCCCGAAGGATGCGATGCACAACGCCATCTCGTGGGGCGCCGAAGAACATGCTCCGTCTCACCAGTTGGCCTCGGCGCTGGCAAAGGCCAGTGCGCGAAGGCGTAGTTCTGACAAAACCTTCGCTCGCAGAAGCTCTCGCGCAGAAAAAACCTCTTTCGAAACCAGGCGCTCGTGCCTTTTTCCGGCACCCAAAGCCAAATTACAAACTGGCGGCCGGCGGGACAACGAGCACGCATGCGCAAGAAGAGCGTAAAACAATACTGACCCTTAGATCGCAGCCTCGATTGTTACGACAACGCCAGCGAAATTGACAAACAGCAGAGAATTTTGACCTTACAAAGATGGCAGCGCACAGAGCGTTTCCAGACATTCGAGCAATCTCGCATATGTATTTGCCTTTGCACGCTTAAATACCAATCAAAAATACTTGAAAAAAAAGGTATTTTTACACATATTCGGAAAAAGGTGGATTCCACCTTTTTTCAAATATATGCTGCCGCCCAGACTTGGACGTAGTTCAACTGCATCTACATAACACTGTAGTTTGAATCTAACTTCTTCTCGAGTAACTTGGTAACTTTCAATTACAACTTTATTTGAATAATTAGTAGTTTAACTTAACTACGTTTTTCAAGTAACTTTTACTCAAATTACTAACTACTTTCGACATCTAGTGCTAATTTTGCTCACCACAAAAGTTTGAGCCCAGAAATAAATAAGACGCCGGCACATGAAGTGACATTTTCGAGCAAGGGGCCTCCTCACATTCCGTTCCTACGAACTTATACCCGGCAGCCGTAGAAACTCCATCACAAGTGTCCTTGGGCCAATGTGGCGACGAGCAGCCAAACATAACACCGGCGCGCACGAACGCAGAAACAGATGCTTAACAAGCCTTGGTCGGGTATTGACCTAATCCGGTAATGCACGCATGCGCCGCGCGTCCAGCTGTAACCGTGAAAGACGGGGACACTCCGAGGGTTGTTGTTGTTTTCATGTTGTCTGCCTTTAGTGAGTTCTGACTCAAGAGGTTTGGGGGTTCCACGGTCGGCGCCACTGGAATGACCTCGCAGCTGGGCGCCTGTTCCAATGGTCGCCTCGTCGTCAGCACATACTCCCTTGCAAAGCCCGACTCCCCGCGCACAAATGCAGACATGGATAATCCGTTCATGGGAGCACCTTTCCGCTTCCAGCCGCAACCGTACGAGCGGCGATGCTTGTTCGTAATCCTTCACGTCCTTCCGATACCGTAGTCGACGGAGAGGGTTGCTAGTCACCCTTGAGAGATACTTTCGTTGGACCCGGCGTCAAAGCCCCGAGAGCGAGCACAGAGGCCGCCGGTGTTCACCGCGCCCTGATTGGGTGAGGTGTACCGTGACGTCAGGAAGAGGACTCCGCTCCGCGATCTCGCATCGGCTCGCTTCCCAGCACCGGTTTCCTGGTTTGGCGTTGTATGCCGCAAGCTCTTCGAGGAGCTGGGCCTCGTTTACCCGGTGTGCAAGACGTTGAGTTAGGCCGATATAGACGTGCTTCCGTACATTTTATGAGCCTGCTTGTCCCTTTTGCCTTCAAAATTGGGTTACAAATCCCGAAAGCTATCGGCGGAGGCGATTCCGCCGATGAACATTCCCGTCCCCACACGACAGAAGGTAATTTTGCGAGGGGTCGGTGAAGCGGTGCCGCAAGTGTTTCAGACGCTGGAATTCTGTTCCTTGCATGTTCATGATTTAGGACGATGTTACATCCCGCTTTCAAGGCATGTGAAGTGGAATTTATATCATGGGCCTTTGGGTGGTCGGCAAATTAGCTCGCGACCCCGACCCTGCGCTGCCACTCTGCATGCGCTGGTTCGCAGATGTTTTAAAGGCCCTGCGTCTGATGATCCTTGAAGTGCTCGTGGAACAGGGTTGTCTTACATAAATCTAGCTTCTTCGTGAAATAATTATATAGTTTATACACCTATGCCGGCATATTTCTTAGAAGATGCATAATTACTGGAAAATTAGTTTGTATGGTAGCAGCAAAAACGGCCGAATTGCCCCAAGTTGCCGGTATGATATGTATTGAACTGCCCAAAATTTGCACAGCAATAGTACCGTAATTTGTAATCTTTATACTTTTTCCTGACATGCTTTATTCCAGCCTTGGGTATTCGGAAAATACACCGTTTAGTTTGAATTGGCATTAATTTCCAATTAAAAGAGACACTACTGCAGGTCCCCCAAAACTTCCTCAGCCTCCAACCCCTACAGCTGGGCTCTCTGACAACAGAGGAAAACAGGAGTAAAAGCAAGCATTCGAACGTCTGTCCAGTGGTAGATGCAGCATTAGTAGCAGAAAATGTGGAACCTGTGAAGGGTGACAGTCTGCGTGCGAAAAACTTCTGGTATTTTAGATTCAGGACAATTCGATTTAAGTAAAATCTCAATTTTAGGGCTCAAAGGACTAATAACGTTCTAGACACCTTCGCTTACGTTTGTTATACATTACTTGAGGGTTGATATAAACAAGTCCACAGATACCACCCGTGTAGTCCATTGAAATACTATCCGAATCCAGCAAACGTCAAATGCGAGCATTGTATATAATAAATGTTCCTTGTTTCTTTCTTACTTTGCCCCTGCACTTGGGCGGTCTTACTTGTGATTCTCTCCCCATGGCCCGGACTGTATTTAGCATGTTGCTCGAGCAGCATGCAGCTTTTCTGCTTCGGCGATCTTGTTTAAAAACAGAGATATGAAAAAAATAGTATACATAAACTGCCCATTCATTCAGACCATCAGCAGCATTTATTGTGTGAGATGTAAATCTATAGTGAAGCTCCTGCAATTGTGGCCATATTTCTTTATTTTCATATACCAGCTGTGATTCATGCGTTGCCTGCCCTGTCAACCATGCTTAAAATGTTGGTTGAAGTTTCGCCTGCAGCTACAGGCCATACCTCAATAAAGCCACATATAAAAATTTACACTTCCTACGAAAAACACGCCAAAAAAAAAATTGAATAGAAACGAGCGCGCCGACAGCTAGCGTCGTCACAGCCTCCACAGGGCGAGCGGGGCGAGTCGGGGAAAATTCTCTCCTCGCCGTGACGTCACCCCGGTTCGCCGTAAGGGGGCGCCACGCGTACTTCTCGAGGGCTGACATTTTCGTTTCATCTTTGTTAAACCAAAACAATTTTTTTCTTCAGTAGCGTACCACTAGCACCGCAACGAAACGCACAGTCGTCCGTATGGTCTCATCGTCGTGGCGCGAGACTTGAAGCCTTGACGGTTAGGTGCACTCGCTCAACGTACTTTCCGAACTTCGTGGAAATAAAAAGGGGCCAATCATAATAATCTAAACTTGCCTAAAAGAAAAAAACGAAAGAGAGTTTTTTTTTTTTTAATAAAAGATATTTTAGTTGAGGCAAACCTCACATGTTTCATCATGGACACCGAAGATGCTAGACACTACTTTCCCGACCCTGCACAGCTTGTTTCTGGAAATTCAACGCTGCCGTTCCCCAAGCGCGTCGGTGGAACGTCTTTTTAGCTTGGCTGGGAACGTCTTTGGGAGGAAAAGGGAAAAACTCTCCCATCGAGAACTTTGAAAGTCAATTGCTTCTGCGAGTGAGTAAGCTCTTTTGGTGAAAACGCAAGCCATAAAATGACTGCATTTATTTTAGGCTCGCAGGGGTTTTCACGGATCAAAACTGCTGTTCATTTTGCTACCACAAAAATATAAAAAGTAACTTCGAAAGTAACTTCAAAGTAACTCGTTACTTTTTAGAGTAATTAGTAATTTACTAAATTGCTATCACAAATGCGTAATTTCTACTCTACTCCAATTACTTTTGGCGTCAATACTCATTAACTTAACTTAACTACCTTTTTTGAGTAATTTGTACATGTCTGTCAGCCGCCTACACGCGAGTGGGTTCGAGGCTCCCCAAACTTCGCTTTTGTCGTCATCCTGGGTTATCTTCGTCCCCGAAGATTGTACAATAAAACCATCTTTCCTCTCTGCTCGGCCAAAAGGGAGAGAGAGAAAGGGTACCAAAACCATTTACTCTCGAACCGATATTTCTGTTACGAATACAGTAGAATCTCGTTAAACGGAAATCGCTTAAACGGAATTGTTGCTTAAACGAAACAACTCTCTCGGAGTTGTTTGGTTTTGTATTCATGCAATGTAAAAGTAATCCCGTTAATCGGAACTCAAATTCTCGCGCCTCCGGGTAAACGGAACCGAAAACGAAACTTGTCACCGGCATATTTTTCGCTATCGCAGAAAAGAAAAATAACTGTTGAGTAATAAAACAGTATTAAAAATGTTCTTAATACTTATTAGCTTTATTGCCCGAAATTAGCATGTACGCATGGTTTTGGGGAGTTTTCTTTTCTCATTTTTTACGCATAGGTGGCGATGTTGGGTAGGCTTGGCTCAACAAGGCTTCTGCAGTTCTGCTCATAGAGTAATATAGTAAACGTAAAGAGAGGACACTGAAGCCGATTCGCGGCCCAGATAGTGCGTTTAATGCCCTCCGCTACGTGGCGCTTTTCTGTAATTTGGTTAATATTAATTGGAGCTCTTTCTCCGAGAAGTATTTATTTTTTAAATTGTTATGCTTTAGAATTATTTAAAGTAATTAAAACGACTAAATAGTTTTAATCAAATACGTCACAAAAACCACGTGATGAATGGCGCCTGCCATGGCCTGCCTGCTTGCAGCACGCCGTCGCCTCTGCATCATTCTGCATGGCCTCTGCCCGTCCGTGCCGTGCGTGCCGTCCGTCTGTGCTTTCTGCTGCATCATATTCGGTCGACTTTGCATCAATCAAGGTGACGCATGAACGCCCGCGTCCTCGCATGCTCGGCGGGAATTTGTGGAGCCGATCGGTTTGAGTTCGTGCTGTTGTTTCCGCCGGGCTGTCGGGCTGCACTTGATTGTGTGGGCATCATGATTTTCGATGAGATAGTTTTAAAAAAGAACTTAACTCACGTCCCTGCACGCAACATTGTCCTTGGATTTACAGATGACGGTGTTGAACGTATTTCTAACATTACAAATAGAGCCTTGGTTGTTGTGCTTTCTGAAATTTTCAGGAGGTGGGGTGGGCTTAGCCCCTTGCATACACTGTTGGGCAGGCACGTAGCCAGGATTTTGTTTCGGGGGGGGGGGGGGGGCGCTTATGACAAAATGCTGTATGAGGGGGAGGGGGAGAGGAGGCCCCAGCAAAATGGAAGATTTCAAGGGGAGGGGGGGGCGAGCCCCATGTCCCCCCCCCCCCCTGGCTACGTGCCTGCTGTTTTGCACACTCCAATAACGTCTTTTGTTAAACGCAGTCTCCTCAGTTCTCCCATTCGGGAGCTAAAGACTGTTGGCTTCACAGTAAAGGCTGTGGTCTGTGATTAGGGGGCTTCAAACGTAAGCTTGGCTGTGTGTGTTGATAGGCCATTTTTTGAAGTTGACAACGAATATGTTTACTTTATCTTTCATGTTCCGCACCTCCCCTAAACAACCAAGCGCAATCTCCAAGCACAGAAACTTTGCATTGGAAATGAGGTCATTGAGTCGTCCCATATTGTTGAACTTTATCGTTCTACCCGTGAGAGGAGCTTGCAGTTGGCTCCGAAACTTACTGAGAGACATTTTTCAAAAACCTTTCAGTAACATGAAAGTAAATCGTGCCGCACAGGTACTGAGCGCCTCACTCTTTCTTGCAATCATATTTCTTGTTTATGCCAAGGAGCTTCCTGAGGCAGCCATGGCTACAGCCTATTTCTGTGATAGGATGTACATACTTTTTGATTGTCTGAATAGCTCATAATTCAAGAAGACAGGGCAGAAGTTTCGTCATGCCATTCTGAAGGGAGAATCTGAAATACTCGATTACCTACACCAGCAACTCGGATGGATTTCAGCATGGCAGTTCCAAAGTAGGAGACAACCACAAGCCATCATAGGGTGGCAAGTTACTATAAAATGCATCCTCATGCTCTCAAATGAGCTTTCAAACAGGCATGACTTTAAGTTCTTACTTACACGACGCCTGCAGCAAGACCCACTTGAAAAACCTTTTGGAGCTATATACGACAAATGCTGGGCTGCAACACAAACCCGAAACTGCATCAGTTCACCGGACTAAAACAGATAGTGATAAAGAAACTGTTCAAACTGTCGAACAATGGAAACATAGAGGATGACAAGGCTGACCTCTTCAAGGAGCTGCCAATACCTTCGCATTATGGAAGTTCAATTTCAGACAATGTGGGATGTCTTCCAATCGATAACTTCCCGCCACTAGAGGATATTTCTGGGCTTGCATCAGACATCAAGTCTAACGTAATTGGTGACTCGTCCACTTACTACGTGTGGGGCTATTTGATCAAGCTTGTGCTTGAACAGACTATTCACAGCTGTGGCTGTTCTCAGCTGCTATGGGATGAATCTGATAACTTGACCAGGCCTCACCAGTACTTTCTTGTGCTTGAAGCATGCCACGTGCCAGGAAAACTCTTCGGGAACTTAGTAGTACGATCACAGGCTGCCTTTAATTTCATTCAGCAACTAGAAAATCACTTTCTTCCAATAATAGAGAGTGTGGCACATGTTCGAGGAGTCTATACCGCCGTGTATTGCACACTTTGAAGTCTGGGTGGTCTTAGCCTTTGCTCAAAGGAGTGCCACAAACGGCTTTTAAAAATGTTTTGCAGAGTACGCGCTTGAAATGGCATGTTCGATTACTTAACCGGAATTCGGACAAAGTTCGGTTGCACTCTTCAGTGGCTGGTAAGCAACTAGACAGGTTTAACTGTTAATAATGTATTAACGGAGGCGGTTGCCAAACCAAAAATAGAAAGCGCTTATTAATTGATCGGTGCTGCTTGCACTCCAAACATTTGTTTCCCCTTTTTCCAGCAAATGTGTATCACGGCTGACGAACAAAAATACTTATTCACTTTCTACAGAATTTCTATAGAAAATAGTGTATAGAGGGTAAAAATATTCTAAAGAAAATGTATCCAGTTGTATCCACTGTCCATAGATTTTTAGCCTCTTTTCTGAAGCTATTCTTCTTTCCTGAACAATTTCGGGGAATGTTTAGGGACGTTGAATCTTGTCAGATTTCGAATAGAGCTCTCCTTGTTTGGTAATAGCTTGCCCGCAGTGAGTTTGAGGCTATGCAAATTGGCGATTTTTATATTAGCCGGAAATTGGGAATTTGTTCTATCCGGTGTGTACTTCGCACTCTTATTATACTCTTATGACTGGTAATGATCGTGATGTGTTATATATTTCTGTACTTACTTCCCGTGCCCGAGTCGGCGTGAAAGTGAATGAATCATTCAGCATGTTCTCTGTGGAAAATTTTTGTTAACTTGGTTCTGCTAACAATCTATTACGAAGTGTACGATATGCCGAACTCCTTCATATTAATTTATTTTTCTGAGTATCAGTTTCGTATAAAACATACAGAGCTTTTGAAGTAAATCATGTATACATGGATGTGGTCCAATAAAATGTTTTCGAACCACTTACTGTTGTTGACCCCAGAATGCTCCACCAGCCAGGAGTCTGTGGCGATTGTGTAACTTCGATGTATTACAATAGGAAAAAAACAAGAAATACACCTCCGTTTTCTAAAGTAAATTGAAATATTCTGTGACACATTTTGCACGGATTCTACCGTAAAATTTAAAATAAAAGTGCGTCAATATTAGAAAAAAAAACCACAAACAAACAGCGGCTTCGGGAGTCGAGGAGCGAGGCGGGAAGGAAAGAGAGAGACAGAGAGAAGGGTACCGGAGAACCGGAGCAAAAACGCCCAAACCGAAACCGAAACTAATTTGACCGGAACCGGAACCAGATTTTGCTTAATGCCGCCCGCTAGGAGCGCTACCTGTCACTCGTCTATCTGGGCCGCTGGGGCCTATGGCAGTGTCCGCTCTTTACCTTGTGTATATTACTCTATGTTCTGCTCGCATCTTAGGCCTAGTGTCCTATTTTCTGCGATGGCGGCCACGAAGCGACAACACCATGCGCTCACGTTACAAAAAAAGATCGAAGTCATTAATGATTTCGATAGCGGTTGCTTCACGAAAACGGCGCTTGCAACGAAGTATGCCATTCCCAAAAGTAGCCTGACAAGGATTCTTCACGACAAGGAAAAGCTGCAGAGTGCGTTCAGCAGTACGCAATTTGGACCAAAGAGGATGAGGCCGCGACTCCCCGAACACGGAGAGCTTGAGAAGTGCTTGGTGTTGTGGCTAAGAAGAGCCCGGAATGAGAACCTTCCCGTCACCGGACGACGTCATTCGAAAGAAGAGGTTGCTGGATCTTAAACAAACCAAGATCTCGTTTTTTTCTACTCAGTGAGTGATTGTTTTTAGACGCCCTGGAGAGCAGAGAAAGAGGGAAATGGAGAACACGAATATTGCTTCAACGTTTTTACACGGTTTGTGTGAATATACAAAAGCAGCAATTTGGTGTTTTTGTCATTATTTTGCCTTCTACATTCACTTGCTGGTGTTTACAAATTGTGCACTTGTGGAAACAGCATTTAAGCTGGCCTTCAACATGTTTAGTGTGCCTACACTACATACTCTCAGTAAACGAAACTCCTGATAAATGGAACAGATTCTCCTGGTCCCTTCAGGTTCCGTTTATCGAGATTGTACTGTACTTGAAAGGATAAAACATCGAGGACGGGACGGAAACAGGACTTCTTCATCGAGGTTTCGTCCCCGTCCTCGATGTATTTTATCCTTTCAAGTATTCGTATATATTCACCAGCACGCTCGTTTTGAATTATTACGATATTTCTGCAAAAGGTCCACTCATTAGGCCGTTGTGATTTACGGTTTTCCCGGTCCTGACGTTGCTGTGGACACAACCAGCGTTGCATTGGTAGCGCCCTCGCTTCATCTCGGTGGCCATCGCACCAATTGCAGACAACTACATGCAGTCAGGAAGCCACAAGAGACGAGCAGAAATCGCAAAAGGGCCTGTTCTGGCCGAGTTCAGTGCTTTCCCTCTAGGTGCCGTCCGTTTCGCTGGAGTCGCGAATATTGGTCTCCCTTTTCGCAGAAAGTGCATGAGTTTCGCCTTGAAATACGTCAGGGTAAAACCCACCACTGAAATACACATTCGATGAAAACTTTATTGCTCTACGTGAAAAAACAAAATTTTCCAACCGATAAAAAAATGGTGTTGCTTGTATGTTTAGACAGTCGTGATGCTAGGAGGACTTGTGCCTTAGCTGTAGATGATAAATTTAGCCGATGCACTACAACCGCTATAACCTGGGGTATTTAACGTGCACAACTCACGAACGCGTGCCGGTACGAAACTCACCCAGATCGAAATGGGCGGGGGGATGGGATATCGGACGCAGGAGGTTCTGCAGCGCAAGCTTTCGCCCCACGCTCCTAGCTGAGATGCATCCACTCAGCCACCGATCCCCCTCGGCCAATTTCAGAGCCGGCCGCGAGATTTACACTACCTCATAGAACAACGGGCGACTCTGATGTCCCGAGCGTTGCGTTCTGCGCACTCGCAGTGCCAGAACCCGGTGTGGGCAAACGCTGACGTGTTTGTCAACAAAGTGCTCGTCTAGTATGTTATACGATTCGATATGTTCTTATATATATATACCTGTTTCTTTCGGCCAGGGGGCGCTGTAGCGTTCACGAGACGCGACCACGAAAAGAAGCGCCTCCGATAGCGTCCGCGAGACGCGACCATTTAATGCTGACGTGAAGCGGCGCCTCTAGGCGTTCCATCATGTAACCCTCCACGGGCGTAAACTAGCGTCAGTAAGCTTCCCTCGGCGTCTGCTCATGGCTCACACTTACAGACCGTTTCAGAGGACGCAACGTTACGCACCGTGAAAACGCGACCTAAAAATATCCAATGTTTCTCGCCAGGGGCGCCATTCAAAACACTGAGAGCTACAGGTCTATTGGGCATATTCATATGTATATTAATTTATTTATTTATTTTCTTTTCAAACATTGGTGTGTTCCAGGTGAATACGACGTGGTGGTGCTCTGCGGTTCCCTCATGCCTGGACACATCATGCCCGATGCCCTTCACGAACTGGGAAGGCTTGTGGAGATGTGAGTCACCCCTGCGTCGTCTCTCGTGCACTTTAGTTCCGATGGGCCTAAGAAACAGAGCCCGCGGGGACATCACAAGGCCGAGCTCTGGTTCGAATCATTAGGCAGACTTGGTTATAGCTGTCTTTGTCTCCACTGCACTCGTCGAACGCGTTCCATTTCGAGAGTCAAACGGCGGAAGACGGCGTTCTACGTTCTAACGCGTTCGACGAGTGCCATAGAGAGACAAAGGCAGCTGGCTTGACCGTACTCGCGCACAGCACTCGCAGGCGGAGAGCCTGGCCACGTGGCAACAGGTCGACAACTGGTTAGTTCATCCTAGAGCCACTCAATAAGCTACAGTTGAGAGCAGTGTTGGAAGTACTTTAAGTACATTATACTTAAAGGACTACTTCAAGTAGGTTTAGTAAACTTGTACTTTACTTGAAGTACATTCACTGTGTATGTACTTGTACTTTACTTAAAGTAGTTTTTCCTGGTACTTTCCATGGAAAGTACAATTCCCGACTTCAAAGTACATTCCCCAAAATGTGGTTTTGTTAAATTTGTACCACGAAATGATGCTTTGTCAACTCCGAAGAAATACTGGGAGGGATATTCTACTCTCACCAGAAACGTGAGCAGACGATGCATCGCTCCGTTTGTTCTGGGGGTTTCTCGTGTTTTTAACTCTCAACTTCTCGGTCGGTCAGCGCAAGGCAAGGAGGTTTAAAATACTAGGAGAGCAAAATTAATTACAATGTAGCACCTAAGTCTGTGGTGCGGAAAAAATAAACTTTTCAAGTCGAAGTAAGAACAGAAAAAAAAAACAGGAGAACGTCACAATGTTTTGAGACATTCTCTTTCGTCTTTTCCTTCTATTTGAAAGTTCCTTAATATTTTCGCGCTCCCAATCTCAGGTGTCAGCATTATGGTTAATTATCACCAGCTCTCTTGCACAAGGAGAGGACACTCCTCTATGAGAGGATTTGTTGCGGAAGCTACGGGGCCGACGTCATGCTCTCTCCTAGTACATGTAACCCCTTTGGGTGCAAAGATCCAGTGCAAGGAGCGCCAAATTCAGAAGAGAGACTTCTGAATTTGGCTCCATTCCTGAAAATAACTACTCTGTGGCCACTTGACTTTATCAAATATTCGCCGCTGTTTTTGAAAATAAGTCATGCACCCTAGTACACCCTGGACAATGCATACCAGTTAATGAATAACTGTATAGAGGAATGAAAGGGCATCATCAAAGATTGTGTTAAAATACTTGTACTTTAGTTTGAAAGTACATTGCATTTATAGTACTTTACTTCAAGTATGTTGCATCCAGTGTACTTCATACTTTGCTTAAACTTCATCACGTCTCATTTACTTTGTACTTTACTTGAAGTACCTGTCAGATGTACTTTACCCAACACTGGTTGAGAGTAACGACTTTCAGCTTGTGTAGCGATGCTTAATTTTAACATCATTGTTGCAAGTATCCCTGAAACTTTATCTGAAATCGCACGACACGCTTTCCCTGCACCAGAAACGTTAAAACAGTCCGCGACTGAGCAAAGTGCATGATATCGCCTGAACCTCCCGGCACGAATCGAAACTATCGCCGATTGGGGACGCTCTGCAATAAGCACCGAAATGGCAGCACCCTCAAGAAAATCGGCTAACTAAAAACCGCTACTCTGAGCATTTTGTTTTTTGCCTTAGTTTATTTAGGACGCAGCGTCCTCTTCGCCGCCGGCTAAAAGTTGTTCCTTCTCGTCCTCCCAGCCTCAGGCTACCTGATGTGGATCCACCGGACACTGGACCACTACGAGCACAAGTCGGAGCAGTTCCTGGAGACGCGGTTCACGGCCACCCTGCACGCCCTGTGCAAGCAGCTCCGCATGGAGCTGGTCGTGCGAAAGAAGATCCAGGATTATCGCTTCAAGAGCGACGGACAGATCTTCGCACTCAAGAAGAAGTAGCCCTTCTCACTGCCGCCGCGGCGTCCCTGCACATTCAACGTGCCATGAGCTTTAAATTGTTCGAAAATAAATTAAGAATTTATGCGCATCTATTGCCTAGCATACACCAACTCGTGTTTGTGGTGTTACTCCAAGGATGCGGTGGTTCCGACTGCGGAACAGAACAGGCGCGGATCCTTCATAGTGCACCTTTTTAAAAGAAATCTGCGCAAGCGCAGGCCCTCTTCGAGCCTCGACGGATGCTCCGAACTACGATTGGCGTCTGGAAGGGGAGTTGCGCTACCTCCCTGCTTCGCACGCCAATCGCACTTCGAGCTCTCGCCGCTTGGTGTCGTCTTTTTCTTCCAAAAAGGTTAGGAAAGGTCATAATAGCAGTGATTTCCTAACACTCCAGGAGTGTGCACCCCCCCCTCGCTTTTTCTGAAGGCACTCCATACATCTCGCAACGACTCCTCTACTATCAATGCCCCCCCCCCCCCCACCTCTCTAAAAATTTAGACATTAAAGTGTTGAATTTCGAAGCTTCGGTTAGGTAGCGCAAGCCGCCGCCTGATTAAAGGGTTCAGCCCTATTCATCCATTCATCTGTCCGGTCCATTCCCAAAACGGGTACGCATGCGCAGTGGCTTGAGCTGTTCTGGGTAAACTCGTTTGTTTATGGACGACACAATGGACTGCTGAGGCTCGGGTCATGGTATGGCGAGTTACGACAAAGTGGTGCTGTGTAAAAGGCAGGAGAAATTTTTTTCCCCCTCAATCCTGCCTTCAACATTGATTGTATTTTTCACTCTCATGAAGCTCCGCCTACCATTTGCGAGTTCATTTTTTTCCCCTGCCATTTTTTGTTGTTTTTCTTTCTCTCTGTGTTTTGTCTGCGACAGCATCTTATCATCGCTTCACAGCAAGAGATTTCGGTATTTGGTGATCAAAACGCCAAAGTACGAAAGCAAGAAGCGCGCAACATGATAAACCACGCCCTGCTGCTCACGCAGCCCGTGTCCGCTGTGTGTTAAAAAGCAGGGGATTCGCCATGTTCAACACATTCAAACGTCACCGAACTTTATATTGAAGCACGTTCAGGACTGTCCGGGCCTGGAAAATGTACTCGTACAACCTATACGGCTGGGGTCTCAAGCTCATCGAGAGTGGGGCCACATAGCCCACCCTCGAAAGGACAACGGCCAACGGAGAATGGGCGGGGGGGGGGTACGTTAAATAAGCAAACAAAGGAACCTTGTTCTTTATCCTGCTTTTTGTAAGCTCATCGTCTTGCCATCTTTAGCTTTAATTTGCATGTACGACTACTATTTGAGCCCACACATGATGTTATAAGAAGATTTAAAACACAACCAAACCACAGTACTGCATGCGTTCTCAACAGAACAACAAGTACATTGTCCGTGCCCTGTCGCACAGTTTACTCGTCTCAACAGGCAATTTGGAAAAAGGGGAGGTCTCTTTATACGGCAGTTTTTGCGTTTCTAATCGGATTTCTATAGTACTAATATAAGAAAATACTTTAATTTTAAAGGTATTGTCTGTCGGCCAGAAGCCCGAGCTCAAAGTTTATCTTTGGCGGTTGATCCTGCTGAGCAAGGCTTTGTGCAGCCGAGGTGCTTCCTTCAGCAAAGAGCTCGCACTTGTATGCTAGCAGTGATATTGGTATTCCGGTCGATTTACATGTGGAAGGGTTGAGAAGCAAATAGGCGAAACAATACTCCGACCAAAAGAAAACAATAGAAATGAATCGACGGCATAAAACTATTATTTATGGCACATTTCGTCGCTATAAGAGGCATGGAAAAGAGGGCTCGCAGCCGCGGATGTCTGTGGGCCGCATGTTGGCGACCCTTTACTTATGGCGTCTTGGGGGCCCCAAGACGCGATTGCCGGTGAGTTGGTGATCCGGATCGCCAACTCACCGGCAATCGCTTTCTCTGTCCCTGTCCTTGTGTGCGCAACTGTAACTATGTTCAATCGCTTTCCCGTCTGCGGTTTTTCAATTTCAGGAAAATTCAGTGCCTGCGAAAATCAGGCCCGCAGTGATCACCCGTTCTTCGCAAGTCAGGTGTCCAATTTTTTTGTAATTGTGCATTATTCTTTAGTGCGTTATTTCCTTTATTAGGAAAGGTGTTGTATTCGTGATCACAGCCAAAAATATAATAATGCTTCACTTTTTTAATTTATGTTAATCCATGGTCTTCGTCACCGCATTAAATGAATGACTAGAATAAAATTAAGCGAATACAACTACAGAGATGAAACAGCCGCGAACGAGCTCAAACCGAATCTAAGCTAATTCAAGCCACCGATATTCTGTTTCATATTAGAACGGATCGCAGCGGACACTATACAAGCTATCCCAGCCAATAGACTTCTTCCAAAACCGACGCGCCCCATCGCGGGGAAATACCACGCAGTGCACTCTGGGAACTAGTTGGCCACTCAGTTTCGGTTTCGACTGAGCAGCTTCTATCTCACGCTGTCACGCCGCGACCGAACGCGGTGCTTGCGTTTTCGACTATCTGACTTTTCACGAATGTACATACAACACACTCATTCTCGAGCGATACAAAACGAAGACCGGGGCATTTTCTATGGTTCCCGAAACACCGGATATTGTGCGTGCGTATGCAAACGTAGTAAGACGTGGCTTAGTCCTTACCCCACGAGTGCATCTTTGAGCTCGTGTCAGTAATCCCGTCTAGTACCAGTGACCTACAAATGAAATTTGGTCACCTTGAGCCCTACACGCATTTTGTTTGCCAAACGCCCGCTTCTTGTTACTTCATTGGGCGAAAAGCAAGCCGCATCCTCACAGGAGTATCAAAGTTGAGCCAGCGTTGGCGCATTAACTTTTAAGGAAACGCACAAATTCGGCCTCACTACTGCACAAAAAGTTACTATGATGTCTTCCTCGTGTCATACATATCTCACACTCAAATTTTATGCTGACATAAGATTAAGTTTTCGCAAACGCTGAGATCGGCTAGCTACGACAGAGGCCCTAACAAGCGTCCCCTACTCCTCGCTAAGCCTTTATGGACGACCTTTTACTGACGCCTAAGATCTGTGCCTGAACGGTGTGTCTGAAATTATCTCGGCATACTCAGTGAGGAAGAAAGCAAACACATAACAAATATTATGGCCATTAGCAACCGTCAAATGCGCTTTGAATAATTTCGTTCGTGTGGCGCACCGGGGTGCGTACATGCCCGTCCGGCGCACTTCCACCGAATGGTGCGACATTCTTCACCCAGAGTGCTCGACTTTTGCTTTCTTAAAACGGTTTGTATGTGCGAATGTGCCTATATGATTGCAGGATAACATTATGCGTATACGCGATGTTGAATATTATGCAAGCGGTTGGGGACTTCACGAATTCGTACAGTGCTGCGGGGCAGTATAGATAAGCGATGAGAAGTGTGTTCAAATGGAGCTTTTCAATGGCGCCTCCGAGTTTTACCTAACAGAAAGGCTCGAGTGCAAAAATACAAGCATGCGTTAATACAAGCTATACGTCTCGGGCTTGTGCTAAAGCTTCGAGGTCTGGCTGTTTAGGCTAGTTTAAAGACTACAAATGACGCTCTCGGGACCAGAAAACATAAAATAACGGCCGTTTATAGTTCACGCTCTGTGTACAATATCTTGTCAACGTGTCGATCGAAACCGAAACCATGGCACTCTCCTCCCTGCAGCCAACTAGTTCCCAGAGTGCAACGCGCGCCGTGTTGCATGCAGGGCTTTATGGAAGTAGTCTATTCAACGTTGTGCAGTATCACTATGGTGCCTGGAACGCGTCTCCAACTAATGTGTTTACCGCGTCAAAAAAAAAAAAAGTGGTCTTTTCGATTTTCTTTTGATGACGTCATAGAAGACCAGCGAAGCTGTACAGCTGTACTGTGGTGGGAATGAAGTAATGGCCGGCCGCAAGTCGGCAAGCCAGAGTGGAAAGGCTGGAGAGGTTGGCGCCATCTATGAGCGATGGCGGCAACCAGACAACCGGCAAGCCTATCGTCTGGTTGCCGCCGTTGCTCAGATGGCGGTAGCTGTCCAGAGTTTAGTGTCATCATTTGTTTGCTGACGGACACGATACTGGGGAAACTAGTCCCTTAACAGCTCCGCTGTAAAAGGTGATGAGAACAGTGACGTTGCACTTTCGACGCTGTTTGATTGGCCCATCGGTTCCTAGCGTTGGCCGCGCTCCGAGGTTATCTATCTTATGGAGTGACTTGCACGTTCCACGATATCACTTGTTCTGCCATTGTGCAGTGGTTCATACTTAGAGCCACTAATAAGCTCACGTGACTTTCGAAAGGGGGACCGTTCGGCTGTGCCAGGGGCGCGCTGGAGCAATACCAGTGGCGCCGCGCCGTGGCGCAAATTCGCCCTAATGAGCCGTTCGCTCGTCCCGTCCAGCTGTCCCATCGCGCTGCCAGCTGCAATGGCGAGCACCGTGTTGAGGCTTTCTGTCTGTTGAAAAACGGATAATTTTTTAGGGAGGTGAACCTCTGCAAAGAACGGTTGCTTGTACGTCAGGTCTCCGGGGTAGAGGAAATAATCCAGGCATAAGGACATTTGTCGACAGCGAAGTGCGTCTCGCAAGTGCAAGACAGAGTCGCCTATGACATCCGCCTCATGATAAATGCTCTTTTTCTTTATTGTTTCACTCGCTCTTCAAAGTTAGAGCTATTCGGACAAAGATGAGGAGGCAATATTGTTTAAATCAATTTTTCGCGCACAGCTGCGATGTCGCATACACTCCTTGAACTCAGGTCAGTGCTCTTAGAAACTCGGAGTTACCGACTGCTGGAAGCATGCCACGCCCGATCTAATTCATCCAAATGAAGTTAGTGACAAGACATGCACAGCCTGATCGCAACACTGGGTCAAGTTCTAGTAAAAAAAAAAAAAAAAACGAAACGGGACGTCAATAAGGCCACCGCTCATCTGTTCCCAACTATTTGAAGCGAAAAAAAAAACAAAAAAAAAACTTTTAATTTACGCCGCGGCATCTTGCTGTGTTTAGCGCGCATACCGCTGCCGCCAAACTGGTAGAATCGCAATTCATGTGCGTGCGTCAGTGGCCCACTTATAATTTTATTAGTGAAGAGAGTGATCTCTAATCGACTTGCATTTGCGTCGTAAACCGTCGCCTTTTTTCAACTTATTTTTTATGTGACCGCAGAATGATAATTTTGAACACTGTTGCAGTTGACTACTAATCAGGTTTTAGAGCGCAGCTCTTAAGCGCCCGTTTCCGGCTTGAGCGGCGTCGGCGTAACCGCGCGGTGCATTATGGGAAACGTCCCATAATGCAACGCGCGCGACCGTCGTGACGTCACTCGTCACCCTCATGACGTCACCCGTGGCCCTGGCGACGTCACGGGTGAAGTCACGAGGCTGACGTTTCGGCACGACAGCCGTTTCATCCTCTTCCTCCTTCTCCTCATCGGCGAGGTGCCGATGAGGAGGAGGACATACCCTCCCCTCCTTCCCCTCAAGAGCTGCTCTCTAATTCGGCATTACATAGAGTTGTAAATGTCTTTCTTTTTTTTCTTTTTTTTTTGCGTGACCATTTCTTTCGTTTGCTGTTTAGATAGAATTACATTTGATATATCTTGAGTCTTTGTGCAAGAAAAGGATCGTCAATATTACTTTACTCTCGCTGCAAGAAAAATTTATTTAATTTTAAATTTCAGCCCTCAATGTTAAGTTATTGGACTTTTGTAACGTGCCCTGTCCTCGTCCACTTTATGTTGCTTTCAATTTATACATCTAACATTGCCAACACACTCCTATTGGTCGACCGAATAATCTCCTAGGGTCTGATATTTTAGAACTTCCTTGGAAAGGAATTCTGCCAGTTGTAGGTTAACTACATCCTTTTTTAATAATAATAATAATAATAATATATATATATATATATATATATACATACAGAGCATTTTTAAAACTTAACATATTTGTTTATAAAAAAGCCGTGAAAGTTACACTTATGCGGTTTGCGCAGGTGATTATACGGCCAGGGGGACAGAGTATAGATGGACTAATCGTAACGATCAGTCGGCTAACTAATTAAAATTCGTTAATTAACTTTTAAATAATGAAAATAGGCATATGGTTTCAATTAGAAACTTGCAGAGCGTCATCGAAAACCACCTAATCAACTCTTTTTAGGACATAAGACAGAGGCAGCATTTTACGGCGTTCTTAAAAAGCGCTCAATATGGAGCGCCGTAATATACTGCCCCTGCGTCATATCCTTCAAAAAAGAGTTGATTTAGTGGTTTTCGATGACGCTAAGCAAGTATCTAATTGGAACCATATGTCTATTTTCATTAATTTATAAAGTTAATTAACGAATTTTAATTAATTAGCTGACTGATCGTTACGATTAGCCTCCCTATACTCTGTCCCCGTGGCCGTGTAACTCACCTGCACGAACCGCATTAGTGTAACTTTCACGAATTTTTTCAAAAATAATCTGTTAAAAAAAAGAAACAATATATATATATATATATATATATATATATATATATATATATATAAATCTAGAGTACAGCCGTCTGTTTAAATCTCTTATCAACTATACGCTCAGTCAGTGCGACTGCGCAACAGTATACGATTATCCGCCTCATTTGCCCTCATGTCTTTTGTATGCTTATGTAAGCATCGGGGAACGAAATTGATAGAAATTATGTGAGAGCGCAGGCAAGCTGGGGTGTTTATCAAAAATTTGGATGAATAGCCCGAGACTGGGGCGAAAAAGGTAAATATCAACCGTGGAAGAGAGATAGCGCTTTCTGTCTCTTTTACCACGGTTGATGTTTCTAGTTTTCTGACCCAGTCTCCAGTGATTCATCGAAAAAGGGAAAATTGGCAGCTAAGCAAAGTGAGCTGGGCTCTCAAATTTAAAGTTGTTTAAAAACTAGTAACTGCATAACCATCGTAGCTATTGCGTTAGGAACATCCAACAGTGCCGGCACGCTCAGTTGGTCGACCCAGGGATGTTCTGGTGTCTACTTTCGAGAATCCCTTGAAAAGTAATTATGCCTGTTGTAGGCTAACTACATTATTATAACAATATATAAAAAAAAACTAGAATAGAGCCGTAAATTTATTTTCGATTACCTGCCTAATTTTTCCTCTAAGTCTTTTGCTGCTTACTCGCTTTCTCTTGGTTAACATCGGAAAACAAAATTGGCGGGTAAGCAAAGTGAACTTGGTTTTCAACTTTAAAGTTGTTAAAAAAATGGTAACTGCATATTCGGGTTTATTTTGTCGACAGCAATTAGGAACCACCGTAGATATTACATTAAAGGGGCCCTGCAATGGCTTTTTTACCAATTTTTAATTTGCACCAAACCTGAGCGCACTGAGCGTAGTAACTTAATGACACTTTTCTTTTCTCGAATTTCGATTTATTTTAGAAGTTATAGACTCTTTCGCTGCTTACAATCATGAACTGCCTCCTGCGTCCCAAGCAAATTTCCGGTCGTCCGTCTTTGCAAGTCAGTCGAGCTTGCTCTATGTCGCCAGTGCTAGAAAGCATAAACGCTACACGCACAGCAAAGTTGGAGATTTAACGAGGGCCCTCGGCTGGTCAATTTAACGTCTCGGAGGAGGCGTTGGTTCACAAGAGTATTCGAAAATATTTAACATATCTCGGGCTTCTTCGTTCTTTTGGCGTTCACCTGGAGAATTGGTGGTTAAACGTTTCATCGACATTTCAAACAGCGGTGTTAGGGTGGACTTTGTTCATACTTTTTATGAACCGGAAGTTGCTTGGGACGCAGGAGGCAGCTAATGTTTGTAAACAGCAAAAGGGTCTATAGGCAAATTAAAATTACAAAACAAGCAAAAAATCACCTCCTTCATGACGTCCTTGGTTGCTTGAGTGGCCGTGAACTAGACGAGGGGTGGTGAGCTGAGCGAGCGCTCACGGCTGCCGTACTCCGTGTCGACGGCGCGAGAGGGCGCCACTAAAGCGTGTTCTGGATAGGCTGTATGTAGCAGGCAGCTAGAGCGGCTTTCATTGCATTTGCTGCGCGATTAAACACAAATTCGGTATGACACTTCATTGGTCACAAACGACAGCAAACACGGGGTAAAGATCAATTCAGAATGGGAGCCACTTCGCGCTGCCATACCGCGAAACGGCCAAACCGCAAGACAAAGCTGCTCACCGAAGGCCTTGGGAACGCTCAGAGCCGGCCGGTCCTTCGGTCCCTACGGCCGCAGCGCCGCCGCGTACATCCGGGACCTTTCCGTGTCGGCGCCTGATCCCACTACTCCTTTCTAGTTGGCGCCGCCTTTTCCACCGATTGGTGGCGGGTATGTCGACGGATCATTTCTTGCTTCCGTACTTTATAAACTGCATTTGTTTCTTTTCTGATCTCAAATACTGAACAAAAACTACTTTTATAAATAATTGAAACGGTTCGCACCACTTATATTTTGTATTTCGACTAAAAAGAAGCTTTTAGCGGCTCTGACCAGTAGTAAGCCCAGGACCTAAGACGTCACATTACGCGCGCTTTCGGTACCGCGGGTCGCCCTCGTCGGTGGAGGAGGTTTCCGCGTCGTCCAGTTAAAATATGACGCACTGATATTTAGTGACTCTCTCCGTGCCCGCTGGCTTGCCCGAACCCCAAGAGACGTGGAAACCGCAAAAAAGGTAGACGCTTAATTATGATTGCAGGGCCCCTCTAAGGGCTTATCGTGGAACGTCAGCGTCGGATTGCGGGCCCCACGCGAGCTCAGTCCGCCCTCAAAGTGACGGCTCCCACAAGCAACACCAAAATCTTGAATGCTGTCATGTGTAATCTACGAAAAGTCCCTATTAACGTGATAAGCGTAGCTGCATTATTGAATCATGCGACAAGATAGAGAAACGATAATTAATCCTGTCCACAGCACAGTTGGCAATTCATGGTTCTGGCGATCTTTCTTGAATCACCTCCCAGGAACCAAATAAAACTTTTCGGCAGGCAGATACCTTTCTGTTCAATACTATGCTGTGGAATTTGAGCCCCTTTTGCATTCGGTACATTACTTTACGAAGCGCGATGCCAGCACGACAAGCGCACCAGCCTCCCGCGTCGTCTGCTCCTAGTGCTGCTAACAAGCATGGGCGCGCCTCGCCAGGGGTAGGAGTGGCGCTGCGTATGCGCATATAGTTTTCACGATTTAAATATTCTAAGCTTGAACGGTAAGACAAATTCGGCTAGGTGGCGTAAGCTACCACACGATCCAAAGGGCTCAGCCGTATTCATCCATCCATCCATCCATCCATGCGCGGCGAAACTTCAGCCGCACACTGCACTAGCACGGCCTATCAGCCATCTATCAAGAGTGTCTAAACCAGCACGTTTTATGCATATATAATAATGCTATGGCTTTATGCTTCAATCAGGCAACTGCTTAGATGCAAAAGTTCTATAAAATATGAATATGAAAGCGCGAAAATATGTTGCTAGCGCCACTTCAAATTTTTCTTTCACAGTGTTCACAACACGGCCAAGCCTAACAGTGCTCTCGAGAAATCTCGCTCCGGACGTGAACGTGCGCGCTCACTCAAAAAGCTCTCGGGCTGTTTTCGTCCACTGTGCGCCCGTTGTGCGTGTGTGTGTGTGTGGAGCAGGGCCAAAAAGCAAAGCAAAGCTCCTTTGCCGAACCAAATTCACGACTCGTTTCTTGTCTGTCTTTTCGAGACGATGCCCTATTTTTAAACATGGATTCTTGCGGGCCGTCTCGAACCAACAGGACGAATGTCATGGACGGCGTCGGGTCCAGGGTGATGCGGGGACCCGACTGGAAATGGGGCAAACAGGACGGCGGCGACGGGCACCTCGGCACGGTACGGAACTTCGAATCGTCCGAGGAAGTCGTGGTCGTATGGGACAACGGTACTGCTGCCAATTATCGATGTTCGGGCACCTACGACCTGCGTATCATCGACAGCGCTCCGACAGGTAGGTCTCCCGTGTCAAACAAATGAAGTCTTGAGCGTCATACATTTGTTGTTCGGACATCGACTCGGTCTTCTCTGTCTTTGCCAGGAAGTGAACATTCTTCGTTACGATGCGAGTTGTTGTAGCATATTTCGTTGTGTTGCTGGTTTTACTTCAGCTTACCTTCTTACACCACTGGACACTACCAATTTGTTGTGCCCACTGGGTTTGTCCCACTCCTGTGTCTCTCGTCTTCGGGTTTACCAGCGTGATCGCTTCTCACGGGAATAGTTTTTGGACGCGGGTCGTCTTGATCGTGTACGCTGTTTCGTTGATTGATCTTGTGAACATATGAGCGTGTAGAGTCCGTTTCAGTGACTAACGTTGAATGATGCACGCATCATTTAAATTGACGTTCGCGTGTAGTACGAACCCTGGAACGAGTGTGGGCATCAGTTTGATGCATTTGGAGACGGTTTTTGATTGTGAATGCCATCAAAACTTGGTTTCCTCGTTCTAAGCAAGATGCTTCATGGAAGGATGTTTCTGAGCACCCTGAAATTTCACAAATTCATCCATCTCACATGATTTGCGAAAAAATCGGGGCTCGCGAAAGTTGAGGCTACACCGAGGCTCGTATCCAGGAAAAGAGAGTAAGGATAATCCTAGACAATGAATTTAATTTTATTGCTTGCAGGGTGTAACAAGAAAAGCTCTTTAAACGCTGGATTGGGCAACTCTCTGTGTTCCAAGTGGTTGTCCTGGCTTTTCACGCACAACATTGATGCATGCTATTGTCTTTTTCTTTCTTGACTGTCCTACACATCACTTACTCACGGTGCCCAGTAACAGAGTACTCTTATCAAACATGTTTTGATTGGGAGTTGCTCTAATCAATTACTTCTTTTTTCTCTAACAAGTCTAGCTATGTTCCAAGAAAGTATTGTTGCTTCAATTAGGAAACCGTGCCGAATGGCAAACAAGTTAACAAAGTGGACAGACATAACGCTGTCCGCTTCACGGTGGACAGTCCTGTACTCATCCACTTCACCTCTTTGTCTGTCGCTTTTCGTCCCCGTTTCTTATTTTAAGCACGACTCACCACCTAGCCCAATTAAGTATGATTTACAGAATACACTCGATTTCACCAGAAGTGCAAGTGTAGCCAGTGCTACAAGCACCGTTATGTTGTCTTGAGCGACATTTTCATTTCACAAGTGTGCATGCATAGTAGACCTGCTGAAAGCGTTGCACTTGCTCTTGTAGCTTTTCCTTCACTCACGCGTGAAGGGGCACTAATCCACTTTCTGCAATAGTCTATTTATGGTCATGACTCAATCTATGGGCTCTAAGCATCCTAAATAACCAAACATTCACATTCATGTCTAACTGAGTTTCTCTATTAAAAATTGGTATCAGTTTTGATATGGATGGATGGACGGAGACAGCTGAACCCTCTAAATCGGGTGGTGGCTTGAGCCACCCAAGCCAATAGTACTGGCACTGGCACCACCTATCAGGTAGTCCTAAAGCACTTTCGACCTGCATACATGTTTTAATAATTTTTTACGCGTCATCCTACTGCGGGCGTGGAAGAAGTTTGACAATATTGTAAGCAGTTCTTTCCTATAGACAATGCATAGATTTCATATCGCTAGTGCTGCAGAACCTTTGGTGTAGCTATACATCGATTGGAAGTGTTCAGGATCTGATAGATGGCGCCCTCTCATTGTAGGCGGTTCCAAATGAGCACAGCGCACTCAAACGCTAAAGTGTGAACCAGCCTTTATGGTGAAACGAAGTGTAGGCCAATTATTTACCATACTTGTTGCTTTCTTGGTCAGGCATCAAGCACGAGGGCACCATGTGCGACACCTGCCGGCAGCAGCCCATCTTCGGCATCCGCTGGAAGTGCGCCGAGTGTTCCAACTATGACCTCTGCTCCATGTGCTACCACGGAGACAAGCACCAGCTGCGGCATCGCTTCTTCCGCATCGCCACACCGGGAAGCGAGAGGTGAGGATCGTTGCCGAGTGCCCGGACTTCGCTTTGCACAAGTGACAAGCGTTCGGGCACTGTTATAGTCCGAGCACCTGAAGGCTTCAGGCTACACCACCTTTTGAATGTTTTGTATGCGTGCAAAGGAAGCTAACCTTGGATAGCACGGAATAGAATCTGTGCGGGAAAGCTTGCAGTGTCACTGTTTTAAGCGCACATGTAGCAACTATGCAGGCATCCTTTTCACACATCTAGTAGATTAGTCTCGTAGCGTTCTTTCATCCATCGTAAAGTGATCTTTTAGGATGCCCGGTAGACCAAGTATGGCTTAGAAAATAAATGGCTACAAGATGTTTTGTACATTTCTTTTTTGAGACTATAAATAGCCATTTCTGGACATTTTAATATATGTCTTCGATATGTCTGTAAGACTTGTTAGACAACGTCTTGTAGCTGTCCGAGACATCTAAAGACACATTGCCTGGCATCTTTTCAAGACATATCTAGACTTTGAATAGGAGTCATTGCATTCAGTAGGGTTCCAACAACAAACCCAACTCATTGTTTTAAAGCTTATCTGGCGTGCCTTTTTATAGGCCTTGCACTGGGGGATTGGTAAAACTACTCTGTCTTCCACATACATAACGAATTACATTGCAAACTCAATGCCGCCTCCAAATCTCACGAAAACCAGTCCCTTGAAACTGGCGAAGTCGACTGGAGACTGGTTTGTGGACGTACGTGCGATTTTCTTACTCACTCTTTAGTTGTCATTGCTTTTATGTGTGTTAACTGCCGCCATAAAAAACATTGAGTGTGCTTTGATATGCAGGAACGAAAAAGAAAAACAATGTTGAAGTCTCAGTCAAAGGGATGCTGAACGAAATCGAATTTCAGAAAACAACGCAGAATCGATAGGCGGGACGCTACCAAATCCCAAAACGTCACTCATAAAGCGGTATCTCCAATGGATTGTCGTATTTTTGTAAAAGAAGAGCGCGGTCGCATAGGGCCGAAAAGACGCGTGACCTCGCGATTCTCATTTCCTCCTCTTTTCGCTTTGACTCCGCGAGGGCGCGGAGAGGAAAGGAGCGAGGCCATTTCTCCTCCTTCTCAACTCTTCTGCGACAAGATGACATCAACATTCTCCATCATTCGCTCCTTTATTTTCCAGAAATACGGCCATCCGCTCGGATATTGCATGAGGATGTCTCGTGGTTTAAGGTGCCCTGTTGAATACTTCTGCAAGCTTATTTTGGAATATAGACTTCGGTTCAGCATCCCTTTAACATAACCACGGGCACAATGTGGTCCCTCCTTGTAACCCACGCAGTTCCGGCAAGATCCTCGCTCTTGCGCATTTTGTTCAGAACTCTGTGAAAACTGTGTTTATGACATAGTTGCTCCCACCGTGGTGATTGCAAGCAACATTAGGTGAGTATGAGCTCGTCCCTCGCAGCTCCTGGAGAAGTGCGAGCAGTCTATGTCAGTGGACAAACCAGTGTTTATGTACAGCAATTAATATGTACCCTATTTGCTGAAAATTGCAAAGTCAAAGTTTGGTTGAAAATGAATTTCTTTTTTAGATAGTCCACACCTTGTGCAGAGTTTGCATGGGTGCACAGCTCACAGATAAAGAAATTCTCCTACACATCACACCTGGAAAAATGCCTGCTTTGTTATCACACAAGAAATCTTGTATCACACTGAAAAATTAACATAATCTGTAATTCATAAATTCTGTCATGCCTTGTCATAATGAACAACCTTCAAAAAACAATCCTTCTATAGTCTGCACCTGCAGATAGTCCGCACCACGTAAACATAGAACATTTACATCTGTACAGTCCGTGGTCTATAATCCTGGAGGTGTGGTACTAATCCGTCTCCCATTGCCCAAACTCGTGCGTCAAGGACCTTGCTGGAGGCCCGCCGCAAAAGCAAGAAGACGGGCGTGCGGGGCATCTTCCCGAGCGCCCGCGTCGTCCGCGGCGTCGACTGGCAGTGGGAGGACCAAGACGGCGGCAACGGGCGCCGGGGCAAGGTCACTGAGATCCAGGACTGGAGCGCGGCCAGTCCTCGGAGTGCCGCATACGTCGTCTGGGACAACGGGGCCAAGAACCTCTACCGTGTCGGCTTCGAGGGAATGGTGAGTGATACGCCCTTTCTCAACAGGCACTCTTGAAATGCATGCATACGTTTTACATACTTTAGATGAGGGGTTCTTTTCCAGTCTCGAGGAACACCTACCTTTTTTGATCGATGGCTGCAGAACCCCTCTGGGTTTCGATACCGTCGAACCAAAGCCGTACAGAAGCCCGCAGATCTTCTAAAATATAATGGATATACTAAGAAGTGTTTGGCTCATAGTTCTGCATCCTTGGATGGCTTGAGACCCGCTGACGTAGTGTTTAATGTAGAAAACATGTTTTTCTTCGGAGTGGGGCAGTCAAGGCACTTTGGGAGTTCGGGAACCCGCAGGGGTACTCCGAGTAAAACCTGGGTCTCTTAGGAACCCAGTTTGGGAACCGATGTCCTAGTTTTGGAAGGCCATAGTGCTGAACTTCCTACGTCACCCACAGAAGGACAAGGCAGGGCACAGATTGGGCGGGAATGCAGATTCAGCGTTCGGCTGGCACTTGTGTCCTCGCTAGTGTAACGCGGGTCCCAGCAGAGCTTTTGGGGTCCGAGCCACTCACCAGAAATTGCTGCTGGAGTTCTCTGAATAGAGTGTAATAAAACGATGCAGTATTTATTTCATAATTAATATGCAATTACGATAAAGGCCCAGATAATCCTGTAAGGCTTGCAAGTGGGATTTTTTTTCAACTTTATCTTGCACACGGAATTGAAGCAATCAAACACCAGAGCAACACCTTTTCACAATGAATACGGTCTTGAAAGTAGTACTGTACATGAAGAAATGGTTGCAAAATGAGCAGACTCTTTCCACTAACTTTCGGCGAGCTTTCAACGCCGTGGCGTTTGATGCGACATACATTGCTGGAAATTCTTCTCCAAGGTAGATAGATGACTACCGTAAAGTCTTGAAGGAATAGCCACGTGAAAAGAAAACCCGTCAGATTCCTCTGGCTAAATATTCTTAGGGTGCAAAATGTCTGAAACGTTGCTTATTAAATTCATGCAGCGTCCGACGAGATCTCTGCAAGCTGCCTCGCTCCTGGTGTTTCAGAATGGGGTTTGGAACTGAGTAGCTTAGAGGTAAAAGTACACCATCTTCCCGAGGGGAGACCATGGGGTGATGTGGATGCATTGTGTTGGTTCCGAGGAAAGCAGTCAGTTGCGTGCTGACGTCGAGAGATGGCGCCTGACTTGCCCTAGCGTTACCACCTACGCGAGCCTCTGTCGCGGCTCGCGGCAGAAAGAACTTAGAACGCCGCTTATTTTTTTCACACTTGAAGGAGAGGAGCCCCGAGGAGGAGCGTTGCGCGTGCGGCGCGGTGTGATAGATACAAGCAAGCGCACGCGCAGTGCACGCAGCTGGTAAAGCAGAGAGCGGAGAGAGTAACGCGCAGCTGTTGGAGATGTCTGGAAGGAGGAGAGTTGCGCGTGCGTAGTGTGAGTGCGGACTTCGACGTCGCGGGACATAGACCCGAGTAAGAGATGCTCCGCATCTAAAAAATAGTTGGGCCATGGCTGAAGTGGTAATCAGCACGCTGTATTTTTGCTACGATGGCAGCATATGGATAAGCTGTGATAACTATGTGTGAAACAAACACTGCTTCGAAGGAGTACCCATGATTTCTCATCTCGTTTGTTTCGATATGTCATACCTCATTGCGACCAGCAACTCTCGCCGGATTGCCCGGAAGCCTACCCAAATTTCGATCACATCTCCCGGAAATTGAACACGGACAGCGTACCTCAAATCTCTCGTGAAATATCTGCCGTAGATTTTATTAGTTGTTTATATGTTATGAGGCTTTAACTCGTATCACTACTACGCTTGTGTCATTGCGGGTTACTCGCAGAGTAGGTTTGAGTTACTCCGGGTTACCGCGTGACAATTCAGAGCAGTAGTCGTTAAACGAAGATAGATTTTCAAACCGTCTACTCCTGAAGTTAGCATTTTGGAACACTGCCTATATGGCCGCACTGGGCTCAGTTGGCTTTGTCAGGTCGTCGAGTGAGGTGTATTACGCCAAACTGACTCTTAAACTTCCCGAGCAGCTGGAACCACTAGATCTGTTGGAATGACCAATGCGCTTTCGGAAGCCGGTAAGCAGCACTTGCAAGTATTTCTGAAACCATACGCGACTAAGTTTCCGTGCATATCGTCCCTTAGCGAAGCTGACAAGCATGGATTCTGTGAATACAAACCTGTGATGTGTGAGCGCATCGACAACGGCAAGCTTGACATTGAGATACATCGCTACGAAAGGCATACAGAAAATGAACATCTGCCGTGAAGGGCAGGGCACCATGTCTCTGCTCTAAAACGGACCGCGTAAGGCAGTGATCAGATGCCCGTGCCATCTGGACACCAGTTATCGTGGAAAAAAAAAGGAAAATATCATGTCTTTTTTTTTCCCGTTATTGCGTCATCCCGCATTTTTATGTTGCTAGGTTGGCAGGTATGCCATTGTGTTTGGGTTGAAAGGAGAAGTATATGTTGAAAGGCATACGAGACAATCAAAATTGGTGATACATGCATGAGTGAGTACATGTACATGATAGCACTCACCACCATATCGGGTGACAGACTGCGCCATCTAGATGATGGTGGCAGCGACAGACATGCGTGCAGCCGGGTGGGCTACTGGCACAGGCATCCCCTTCCGTGCGGCGGCCGCCCCCGGTATTGTAATTGTTCTTAGAATCATTGAAAATCGATTTGCTGCATCGATTGATAAAGTCACCAATAAGTTTGCCATGTCCACATGCCGCAGTATCGATTCCCGTGTCATGCTGGATGGATGGATGTTAATGGCTGCACCCTTTGTAATGGGCGGTAGCTTGCGCTCCCTAGCCTAAGTCTAAAAAGACGGATGGATGGATAGATGCTAATGGCTGTACCCTTTGTAACGGGCGGTAGCTTACGCCACCTAGCCTAGAAATGAAGAACCAAAAGTATGCTCTCTTTCCTTTGCCAATTTGCTTACCCTCTGCAATTTCGTAACTATCACCAGGCGGTGTGGGATATCACCAGGATGACCTTTAGGGGATCAGGCAAAAAAATACTAAAAACATCACCCCCACCTTTTTCTCCCGGCGAGGGAGTCGCCAATTTTCCTCTGGTCAAACCTAGTCGGCGTTACCCCGGCACCGGGCCCACTGGGAGACAGGGTGGAGACTTTGGGCCAGAGCCACGCGGGAGGGAGTCCCACTTTTTCTCTGTCCCGCCTGTCCCCAGCTGTGTCAGTCAGTTGTACGTCATTCAATTCTCCCTAGATAATTTCCGCCAGTCTTCCAATCTCCTCTTTGTTATTAAAATGAACTTATCATCCATTCTTCCATTCTCGTCTGCAAACCCCAGCGCTCCAGCTAAATCCATCGCCCCCTGTGGAGGGCGGGAGCATAGCCCTGTGCACCTCAACATCACATGTTCTATTGTCTCGTCTTCCCCTTGGCATACCGCATATCCATTTCCTCATACTTTGTCCTATATGTCCTAGTCCTCACTACTCCCGTTTTAGCCTCGAATAACAACGAGCTCCCCACGTGAATTATCATACCAATGTTCCTTCATTATTTCCTGTTTTGTCCACTATACATAGTTAAAGGCACTGACACATCAAAATCATCTTTTTTTTTTATTATCCGAAATTCGATTGGAAATCAGTGCCGAGACATTACCCTCGGAATACCCGAAACTTGGGAATCTAGTACTTGTGCAGCCAAAAACAATTTCCAAATGCTGAATTTTGAAGTTCCCAGCGCGTCCCCGGCAGTGCAGCCAGACAAATTTTGCGGTCCCCTGCGTGCTCGATCTTCTCGCGACCTCCGCTGACCCGATGCGAGGAGTGAGGCGCAGCCGGCGGGATAGAAGGGAGCCGGCGGGGAAAAACCGGCTTTTTCGCCGACACGCCGATCTGCTCGAGCGCCGCCAAAGAGAGTGACACAAATCTAGGAAGGGACATCTCACCGAACTCCTGATTTTTGGTATTTCAAAAAGAAGGGGCCAGTAGTGCGTCCTGCAGCAATTGCGTTAAAAAACATGTTTTAACGATTGCCATTATTAAATGTTATAGAAATGTCGCCTACAAAGCTTCTAAATTTCCTGATTTTTGATCGTCATCGAATACGTAAGAAGCGAAGGAGGTAGCGGCGGAGGATTTAAAACGCCAAAAAATAAAAAGGCGCGCGCGCGCGCGTGGTAAATTCTTTTCCGGATGCGCTTGTTTTTTTCTGCGTGGTTTATGACTACAATTTGCGCGTTGTAGGACAATAAAAAAATATACGAGCCTTGGGGTGTCAGTGCCCCTTAAGCTTAGTTTTCCTGCATTCTTTCTTTTCACATCTTTCTCGGCTTCTTTTGCTTCCCTTTTTCACAAATATGGCCCTGTTCTGCGCCAGCACTTGGATCTCTGTATTTGAATTTCTGCCTTCAGGTTTGGTTTGTCCATTTGGTGAACAGACTTTTTCAGCGTATAGATGCTTATATACCTTTCTCGCCCATCGTGTGTCTTCAGTTGTGTCTAAAGCCTTTGTTCAGAAGTTTTACTTACTGATCGCCTCTAGCGCCTCGAAAGATGTCCAGCCCATGTCTCCCGTGCACTCCTCATTTTGTGTATTTCCAATGCACCCCCAGTGCCAGACTTTTTCAGTAGTGGACAGGGTTGCCAACTCGGCCAAAGAAATGACTGAAAACTGCTAAATTTAAGCTGCAGGGTAAGAACGGGACTTTAACACCATTTACTGCTATGATTAGCTCCTCAAATGACACGAGCGTGCGAAGAAAACTTTTTTTTAAACAGCCGTATTGGGAAAAGGAAGCAATTAAAAATGAATCTACAAACAAAAAAATAAATTTTTTTTCAGGGAGATACATTTACGGCGCTATACTAATTTAGTAGGCAAGGCCACGGGTGCCGCAGAAAAGTGGCCCATATTTATCACGCGACTGGTCTCCTGTTTGTCACGTGGTACCCTGCACTTCTTCCGAAGCTTTCCCATGGTCTTGAAAACTTACTTATTCATTCATCTGCTTGGCGTGCAACAAAAACATAGGGATGAATCAAGTAACTTTAGAGCCCAAATGAAGCTTTTGAAAAAGCGCAAGCAGACGTGATAGACCTGTGCGCCGGCCAGATGATGATGGCGGCGTGTGCCCGGCGAAGCAGACGAACGTGGGGCGCGGCGACGGCGGCGTGAAAGAAACGCGTTGAAGCGGCGCTGCGCAAAGAAACGCCATACATGGCAGCGGCGACGCACAGGTCTACCACGTGGACCAGCGAAGCGCTCCCTGCGGCCGCCAACTACATAATCTGCCATGGTTTCCAGAATATAGCTGCTACTCTTTTTCTTGCAAACTAGTTTGACAACATACTTTTTCCAAATTCTAGGCTATTTAAAAAAAAGTTTTTTTTTCTTTTGCATGTGTCCTTTAAACGGCACACTAAATGAAAGAACTCTTCGAAGGGAGCTCTCCTGTTTGACACAGAGTGCTTCCCTGCACAGAGCAATGCCCACTGCAACATCATCTCACTGTTACCGAGTGTTACCAGGTGTACGTGTAGTCACACCTGCCTCCATGTGAATCTTCATAGCTCCAACCTTCCGGGGAATGTGTGGGGACAGTTCAGAGCTTCTGCAACCAAATCTCGCATGTTCTTTTCAAAAAGTTCCACTCCTCCAGAAGAGATATTCGACCTGGGCTCCTACGCCGCTTGGAAACTTCCAGTAACTAGTCCAAAAGTTTATGTAGTTTCTTATAGCCCTCTCCTTTTTCTGATTTGTTACTCATAGTTTGCTGGGCCCATGTCATCTGGCAGAGACTTGGAAAACAAATTCATACATTGATGCCCTAATCAAATCAAAGCATGTTTCACTGTTGACAATGGTAATACTCGCAATGTGGCACAAGCATTGTTCTCACCGACAACAATTTTGTTGAGACTAAGCAAAAATAAATTTGACCCCGTGACTTGACCCTACCACAGAAATCTCAAGCCATTTAGTACGTTGGATAAATGTAAAATGGAGAGTGATTATTTAAAAGGCCATAAAAAACAGTAAACATTGATTCAAAAACTGCTAAAAATGCCACTGACCTCAAAACAGTAATTTTGCCCACTAGACGATCTGAAAACAGCTAAATTTAGCGGGAAAACCTCCCAATCGGAAGCATTGGTAGTGGGTGGCCACATGTTGACTGCTCATATTTGTAAAAATATTTTGTGCTGAGGCAATTCAAAGATCACCCATCCCGTATGTGACTTTTACTGCTTAACTTGTCATGATGGGTGGTCGTTTGTTTGGGACTTTACAGGCCTACCTTCTCAGGAAATTTCTGTCCTTTGCCCTAATTATTGTCTTGGCTGTGTTTGAACTTCTTTTGTAACTAACCTTCAGGTTTCACTTGCAGGCTGATCTGAAGGTTGTCAATGATGCAAAAGGAGGCACGGTGTACAGAGATCATCTGCCGCTGCTAGGTATGACTCACATTGTTTGTCTTCTTCGGTTTGGTCATCCTTTTGCGTCCTGTATTACCATAAAAAATAAGTTACACAGTTAGCAGTAACATGTAACTGAACGAAGTAATAAGCA
>JAZHYW010047003.1:0-29642 GCA_037355805.1 Ixodes ricinus
CTACATGTGTCTGGTTGCATGTGCAAAGTACCGACAATATACAACGAGCAAGTTAGACTGAACTGCATCTCTTCATGCACAAGAGAGAGCGCGCAAAAAGTGGGAGGTGTTAATTGTGTGTGTGCAACCGAGCTCCGCCTAGCGGACGGCATTCTGTTTAGTCGGTAAGCAACGCCTTGTCTTGAAGCTTGTAGGGGCCATTAAAGGGATACTTCGAACGAAATTCTGAAGTATGCCGTGTTCAGAAACAGGCTAAATATGATCCACAATATTCGTAAATGACAATCCGTTAGCTAGTATTTTGAGTCTGATGGCTGTATTTCTTGTTAAAAATGGCCCATTCTGGCAAGGACTTGAAGAGCAGCCAGTGGAGAGCATGTGATGTCTGGCGCAATCGTGACATGAGATTGTCTTGGGACAAGCAAAGCCGCATCGAGGCTGACGTCGACAGGATGTTCTAGCCGTTCCAGCCACTAAAGCCGCCGAAGCACGCCAGTGATTGGGCCACCGCAACTAACCCCTAACCTGCTTTTGTATGAATTTTCAGCGACTGGTTAATCTTCGATATATTCTGTGGAGGGACAGTAGCAACGTTTGGGCCACACAGGAGAGAGTGCCGGTGAGAAGGGAGTTCCTTCTTCCCCTCTTTCTCTTGTGGTGGCCGGAGGTTGAGACAGGCATCGGCTATTACACTGTCAGGGTTCCTAGATGGGCATTACAAACGAGGCTTTAGCGACATCCCGCCAGGTGCTCTTTGCTAGTCGTTTAATTTGTTTTTAAGATTCGTTTTCGTGTCTTTTCAACAAGAGATTGGTGTGTCCGATGTGATACTGCTCCCTTGAATGCATATACACGTTTGCAAGCCCAGCTTCAGGGTGCCGCCTTTGCTCACTTGGGATGCGCTTAGTCATGGGCCATAATCCGATTAAGACTACTTAGTAAGGCTTCATAATCAGATTTTGATGCGTCCAAGCGCACCCCAACTGACCAAGATGGCGGTGCCCTGAGGCGGGACCTGCAAATGTCTATAAAGCAAGAAATTAGTGACTCAGTTTAACATTTTACTACTAATTGACTCATTGATAAGTGCACCGCTAAGAAGGCGTTAAGCTGTTGGTGGGTCACTGAAAATAAGAATAAAATAAAAATACATCAATACCACTGAAAACAAAGAACCCATTGCAAACATTGTACAGCACACTGGCTGAAGGAAAATCTCCTTTAACACGACTTTCCACAGTGCTGCAGCTACCGCCGTCAATCACAGCACACTCTGTGATCATGCACTATTTTATTTGTAAGTACTCTGCAAACGTGCTTCTGGTGGTAGTCCTGCTTCTCTCTCAATCGCCACGGTCTTTCGTGTTTGATCTACGAGTCTTGCTCGGCATGAAAACGCCATACTTTTATTTACTAATTTGCTTTCTGCTTCACAGAGAGTATTACTTTTGTAAATGTGTCGAGAATAAGTTGTGCAAAATGATTGTGGTTGAATGAACTTTTGGGAGCGATCGGAAACAATTCTGTTTGCCTGTGTAGGCGATTGACATGCAGCAATTCTAGTGCAACGGCCGATACAAAGCAGACTTGTACAACGTCCGGCCGACACACAGCCCACGCATATGCGATGCCCGGCCGATACCTGCGGCCGATCTGTACAGTATTCGCACAATTTCGCACCGATACCTGGGCGAAAGTCCGATCCGTTGGTACTCACGACATTGGGCCGATAATCCGGTGGCGAAACGACGGTGCGCTCATGCTGATTAAGGGAGCGATACAAATCTGGACATATGACCGATATCAAGACAGATTTTCGGCCAGCAGCGGCGGCGACACTGGTCGTATCGCCATGCATGCGTTTCGGCGGCCATTTAGACTTTTGTCTTTACTCCCCATTTGGTCGGCAAAACGACTGCTGATTCAGCACCGATAGCAGCAGTGCTCAGTTAAGTGAAATAAAACTGATATTGTCGTTTATCCCGCAAACCTATTATCAAACGCCCGAAAACTGATTGCCTGACCTGCCGCTCCATAGGTTCAGCCACGCTTAACTTTGCCTTTCGTCGTGGGACGCCTCTGTCCCCGGCGAAATCGCCATTAACTCAGCAACAGCTTGTCAAGTTGGGTGTGACGTCAGAAATTGAAACGCCACTGAAACATCAATAATTGTGCAGCTTTCTCCAGATAGATAGCGCCTTGCATGCCACGCGCTTGCCCAGACTTTTCCATATCGTCCGCTACTGCACGTAGCAGTTGTCACAACGCTCCTTCAAGCCTCTTTGTAGGGATAGAGCATCATACTATGGAGTGAGTGTTTTGGAGATCACTTTTTGATTAGGGTCAAGGGTTTTTTGTACGGCAAGAAAACCTGTGTAACACACTTTCGTGCCAATCTTGACGACGAAATCAGCCTGTAAATACATTCTGTAGTTGAAACATGTGAAAGAAGAGACGACGCAAGCCCACTTTATCTCATACTTTTTTTCCTTTGGGGATGGTGCTTGGGATAGCAACAGAGATTTCAGTACACATGCGGGGCTCTCTTGCTAAAGGTGAAGAATAATGCAGGTAGTATTGGAGATGACAAACATAATTTTTGTGAGGAGCTAATTTTCGCGAACTTTATAAATCGCCTGCAGTTTACTGAAAACTCGGTCACATAAACAAATTTGGCAAATAGCCAACATTCTGCGAACATTATTGAGACTCTTTGCTCCGCTTTGCTCAGCATCGGTATAGTGAACTAACAACAAAAAATGCACCGTCGCTACATGAGGCTTATGCCTGTAAGCTATATCAATGCTAGTATAGTTGAAATGAGATAACCCATAAGGTTGCGCATGCCTGAGTAACTTTATTCCACACCTTCACTCGCAATTCCTGCAGGAGTGTAGCTGAACCGCGCTGCGTCTTGTTGTTTTTGCAAGCCTTTGGCAGTAACTGCTACTATTGTGCTCTCGTGTGTCACACAAAAAAAAAAATGCCTGTCATCCTGAAGTTTATGCAGCCCTGGGGCATGGTGGAGATTGACTGTAGCCTTGCCACTGGTGTGAAGTAACAAAGTAAGGACGTTTTGGAGGAAAGGGTGCTTGTTGGCACAGAAAAGTGTGCCACAAAATATAAGTTTCTTAACATTTTTTTTTGCTTATGACCCTGGTGACATAGTCATTCAGTACATACCCTGATATCATTGTGTCTGGCTAAAAATCTTATATCACTTACTGGTTGCAGGAAATTCATTGCTTTTTTGGAAGAGTGAACCCAAGGAGGGCAGTGCTATTGCTGATCATTCCTTTCTCTCTTTGGAGAACAATACTTGGGTGGTTGACAAACTGTGTTCCACCCATCATAGGGGCTTTACAGTTTTCTGTACCTTCTGTCTCGCAATGTTTAGTACCTGTGAATTCCTATACTCTAACCTTGGGCCAAATTTGCTACATAGTGAGCTCACAAAACAAGTATTCCATAAAGCATTCTGGTTCATTTGAAAGTATGTTAAATTTCTATACACTTCTATTTAATGATTGTTTATTATAATTCAAAGTGATCTCTTCATTGTACTAAGGGTAGTTTGAACCCAATTCCACTCATGGTCCAACATACTCCTGAGTTTAATGGTTTACTTATCTGAAAATCTCAATTGGCAACATAAGATCGAAAACAAATATCCTGCAGCCAGTAAGCAACTGCAGCCATAGACACTTTCATAGGAGCATTCAGAATGCAGGACTCGTCCTCTCCTGCTAACAAGTTTTTGTTTTATGGTCCCTTTTAGGAAGCATGCTGTTCACACTCCACTTAGGAAGCATACATTAAAAAAAAAGATAAATATAAATTCTAATCTTAAAATTGATTTAAAAAAATTTACAATCCATGGCAAGACAAGATCCTGCTAAGTGAGTCTCTCGCTTTGTGCATTTTGAATGCGTAATACCATAATAGTCTATTTCCTACTTTTGTAAATATTTTGTAAAAAAGCAGGTTTTTCAGATATGTCAGTAAGCACGATACTTCCGCAGGTTTGTGTTGATGGTCTTTGTAGGAAATCTCAGTTTTCTTGGTGTTGTCGGAAACATCAAGCTTCTTAATTGATTGTCGAGTGATCTGTCGTCTCACGGAATCTTTTTAGCTTGCCTCCTCTCGGGCTTCCTATCCCGGGGCACGCTTCTCACTTACCTTGCCATCCACAACAAAAGCGCTGTGCCAGGCCAAGATTGCAGACGAGCTCTGTGCCGGAACCTCGCCGACAATGCGGCCTTCCACTGTGACGGGTTGGTGGGGCCTCGCGAACCGCAGGAAGGGAGATTACGGTGGACCCGGTGAGCATGCAAGCAATCCCGGACGGTAGCCACCAATTGCTTTTTGTTATTCGTTGACGTCCTCCTCCTTTTGTCCCGTTGTACCCACCGACACATCGTTAGTCCCCGTCGTCTTTGCGTGGTTCTTTGTGCTCCTTTTTTTCTCCCTGTGGCTGCGGCGGGCCGGCGGTGTGTTTCTCGAGGGCTTCGGGAACAGGGGTGGCGGCAGGGAGACCATTAATTGCGGTCCCCAGACATTTTCAGCCCGACATCTGGGCACTGCGGTTCTGTCTGGGCAGAGGGAAGGGAGGGCTGTGAATATTTTTGCTTGCTTCCGAGACACTGTGCAGTGATTGCACCTTTCGGGGTGCGGTCGTGGACAGTGTTTGTTGAGTTTAGGTGAATGGTTTGGGTGCATTCTAATTGTGCCTGCCTTTTGTTTGTAAAATGTAATTGCTTCATGTTTAGCAGATGTTGTGAGGGTGAACGTGGGGTAGGATCAGTTTATTGCCTTGAGGAAATCTGTGGATCACCTTTGAATGTGAGATGTTTCTGCACTGTTTGCTTAATATGCAAGTTCGGTTTTGAGTTGCCTGAGTTGGGTGCTCATTCCAGACTGCAAGTTTGCTATTTCATTTGTAGTCTAGAGGATTTGCAGCTTTCTGGTGCAATCAATTCATAATATTTGCTAATCTTTGAGAGATCCTGCACCTTATTTTCAGGGGCACTGTTAGAATAAAATGTCATAATTTTTGCTAGTCTTGTAGACCCTCCTGTGCCATTGAATTAGTTTAGGATATTTTCCGAGATAATCAGCTAGATCTAAAAGGTACATATCAGGGACTGTTTTTCCCCCTCATAATACCAGTTGCAAAATTTTAGAAAAAGACATAAAAGTTACTAACCTCAAACTTTGTGTTGCTCTTATGAAGCTTCATAAATGTTCGCGTTTTACAGTGGTGAACACTTTCAAAATAAACATACGAGATATGAGGACAGTGTTCAAAGCGCTGAATGATGTAAGAGGTTTTGTTTACTGTGCTAGTATTTCTTTTTTTTTTTTTGTGGCAGTGCGAGTTTTTAGTTAGAACCAGCTGCAGCCAGACTCCTCAGCAACGAAGAAAGAAAGCAGCATATAAACGCCGTGACCCATCATAGAGCCATAACTCCTCAAAGTGGAGACACTATAACTTGAGTCTTCAGTATTACCATTTCTAATCAACTGGTATCCACGCGATGAATTCCATTCTCGCACTGGAATGTAAAAGCATCACTCACGCACCCCAGTGATTTCTCTTCACTGGTCAGCAGAAACCCTGTGAGGGCAGGTACCGAACTACAAAGTGGACGACATGGTTGAATTAAGTCAGCAAAATAGTCTAAAAACTAAACCTTTTGTCAACCAACTGTATTAAATGTCACTTTCATTAGTTTCCTGGCAGCTCTGTCGCTGCTAATATTACACCCCTTCGCCAACGACGTGCCTGGAAGGCAGAGGGGAGGGAAGGAGATCAGGTGAGGCAGGGTGAGGGTGGGGAAGGGGGAGGGTGAGAGAGGTAGGCAAGGGGAGGGGACGTCGAATGAGATGAGTTGAGGAAGCGCCCGTCGCTGAAAGCAGCAACTCCCCCGGGGTGTATTGGGTGATCGAGGAATGTCGGCGTGCCCGAGGGCGTTGCGCGTTCCGCGTTCTCCTGGTAGCTAACCAAATGAGACACTTCGTCTTAGTTCTGTGCTTCTGTTCACCCCTAAGCTCGCTGTGCGGTGGAAGTTACGAGCACGTAATGCCAGTCCCACATCTATCTTTCGCCACGTGATCGCTGCGCTGCCTCCCAAACCGACGCGTGGAGAGCGGGGTCACGTGATCAAAGGGAGGCTGTTGATTGGTCCTGCGAGTGCGTAGCTCCCACCGCGCTATCAGCTTAAAGATGAGCGAAGCGTCCCTTCTCTCCGCTCTCTCTCTCTTCTCTGGCCATGCTCTGCACGCGACATCCTGGAAAGTATGCACGGTGGGGCAGGGGGAGAGGGACGCGAGCTTACGTGTTTGGATCGTTGTTTGCGTGTTGTTACGGGGGGGGGGGGGGAGCAGGAGGAGGGGGAGGAGGAGAAGCTTTTGTGAACGTGGGGAGTTGGTCCCTGGCGGTCACCGAATCTTTCCGTCGGGAATAGCGCCGGGCTCATGCATGGTCCGGTGCGTGGGACACGAGAGACCAATTAACGAGGGCTGCCAACTCGACATCCATGCCTTCCGTTTTTGCTATTTTCCTTTTTTTCTTTTTCTTAGTTACTTACAACCGTCCGCGTTAATAAGAGTAGGTTTCAGTTGCGTACATCTATTTTCGGTCGTCGCTTCTGGTAGCTGTGTTCTGGGATTCTTGGGCTTTGCCCCCTTCTTTCTTTTCTCTACTACTCGCTTTTTTTTTATTTGCTCTGTCCCTCCTGTACTAGTAGCTGACGAGCTGACCATGTTATATGTTTCTCTTTGGTGTATTTCGTGTGGAAGTTTCGCCTCGTGCGCTGTCTTCTTACGTGTCTTGCGCTGTCTTCGCCCCCGCGTGTTTATCGCGCATTCTCTTCTGCGTGTGTTTTGTGTGCGATGTCTGACTGTCTTTGAAGTCAACACTAGTATGGTAATCTCGCGGGGTTGTTGTTTTTGTCAGTCTTGTTACGCTCATTTGCGCGTCGCACCTCGCCTTTGGTGTTTCTTTTTGTCTCATAGGGGAAACGTTTTCGTATGCGCGCCCACTTTCCTTTCTCTCTCTCTCTCTCTCTCTCTCTCTCTCTATTTTCACGGCTTTCTCGCTACTTGCCTTTTCTGGCTGGTCTTGTTTTTTCGTGTTTTTTTCCTTCTACTTTTCCGTTTGTTTGTTCGTTTTCCCTCTACTTTTTTTTGTACCTGTTTTCCTGTGTCTGCTTTTGTTGCCCTTTCTAATTTGGCCATATCTTTTTTGTTCTTGGTTTGTTTTCTTTATCGCGTCAATTTCCTAATTCATTTTTCAATATTTTCTGCTGGTCAACCTTGCAAAACTGCCCCTTCGTGTTTACACGATCAGCAATAACTGCTATGATGATGTGCGAACCAAGCAACAGGTAATGTTGACGCTTGTATTCTACGAGCGACGAAAATCTGGAATACATCGACGGTGTCAGAAAATGGGACCTACAAAATGCAGACACAAAATGTCCACATTCCTAGCTCGTTTGCTCACCCCAGAATCGAGCTTGAGCTGGCAGGCCCGTCTAGCTTTCCTCACGTGATTTCCCTATTCACGCGTTACGCTCACGATAACCGGAACCGTCATTTTTTTTTTAGAGCGCAGCTCTTAGGCGCCCGTTTCCGGGTTGTGCGGCGTCGGCGTCATGCGCGCGCGTTGCATTATGGGACGTCACAGTTTCCCGCTAAATTTAGCGGGGAAATTGAATTGGCGCTGAGATCATTCGACGTCAATTTCCCCGCAAACTTTAGCGTGAAACTTAACCCGCTAAATTTAGCGGCGAGATTTTTGCTAAATTTTCTGCTAAATGTAGCAGAGACAAATTTCGCTAAAATCCTTTCTAAATTTAGCGGGAAAATTTCACCGCTGAATGGGAGTGGAGGAGGAGGGGAAGGAGAGGCATACCCTCCTCCTCCTCCTCAAGAGCTGCGCTCTAATTTCGCATTACGGAGAATTGCAAACGTCTTTCATTTTTTCTTCCTATCGTCTTGTACTCTAAGGTTTTGCACACTCAAAATGAGCGAACAAAAGAGGGATGTCACAATCTTAGAGACAGGCGAACTAGGGACTCCGCTGATTTGGCATTGGACTGAAAGCTTTCACGTATATTCTAACACAGTGCCGGATTGCTCGCTTCTCCACGTGGCCTCGGTCACTCACTCGCGCATCTCACTCCTCACTATAATGTGTTTCACTTTGCGTGCGAATCCAACGCTACAAGCACGAGCGTGTCTGCCCTGAACGATGGTTGCACCGCACGAGCGGCGTGCCTCGGCCGGGACGCGCTATGAGCCCGGATCTTGCTCTTGTAGCTTTTGCTACGTTCGCACTTTGACTGAAACGGAGTATGGCTTATTCCTCAATCGCTCGCATATCACTAGCCCTGCTTCCACTCATTTTCTCCTCACTCACTGAACTTATTCATCGACTACTCACTCATCACTCTCACTCACCCGACTCGTTTATTCACACAAATGCACACATGCGCGCACATAAATTCTCGCAGACGCACGCGCGCGCACGCAGTTTTTCCTTATTCGTTGCCATTTTTACTCCCTCTTCTGTGGTTCTATCTCATCGGCACGCTTCTCTGAAGTCTGCAGCGATCGCATAAATAATCCTGCGGGAGCGAATGCCCGGAGTCGCGATGCATCAATCACAGCGGCTGCGCTTTCACTCTTGCCCTTCCCTCTCACTGCTGGCCCCGAGAGAAAAGAGGAAGGAGGGGAACGAGAGGAGTAGGAAAATGGGACAGAGAGGGGGAAAAGGAATAGATGGAGAGTGACACTGGGGGTGAGATTCATTGGATTTGCTGGAACGCGACTCTGAGCCTTATTTTTCCGTCGGTTCCTCGCTGTAAGCGGTGACTGGTTTTTTCGGTCTTGCGGAGTATCAATAGGGGATAATCCTCCCGGCCTATAATGTTTAATCATTTGCTCCGTTCTTTCGTCTACTCTTGCCCTTGCTTGAGTGAAGAGGGTGCGCCATTTTGAATCTTCGCGAGCTGAAACCGTGAGAAATTTCGAGTATTTTTTTGCGCGAGTGTCGACGAGGTTTAGCGCAGTATTGAGTTAAACCTTACTCTAAAGGGACAATGAAGGCAATTTAGGACATCTTTTTGGCGATTGAACTGGGTTCCAGGCACGTCTCAGGCCACGTTGCCCAAATTTCAGCCGAAACCGGCGCTTGTGTGCCGCGCAAATCAATAAAACAGTCGCGGTAATAATTGCACCGGGATCGATCAGCGACGCCCCGAGAGTTGCGGGAGAAGCCAGGAGAAGCGGAGCTCGCGTGATCGATGCGGTCAAGACGCGCGACGTCACAAACGGCGCGTCGCGCCGTTTGTGACGTCGCGGCGCTTTGGCCCCGCCAAACGGGCTGACACGCGCCGTTTGCGACGTCGCGCGTCAGCGATTGGTCGCTGACGCGCCGCTTGTGACGGCCAGAACGGCCAGATCGCTGCCGCTCTCCCTCGGCATCTCCCCGGCGTCCGTCCTTCGGCATGCGGGCCGCCCGTTGCCGGCTGTGCGGTCTCCGTCGGGTGATAGCAGAGGCCGCCACGCACGTACTCCCGTTCCGCTGGTGTTCGGTTACCGAACGGAAGCTCGAACTCGCTCGCGAGAGCGGCATTGCCGTCCATGTTGACAAATTCCGGCGAAACGACCGCGCCACCGCGCTGCTATAACCCACCGCGGTAACCAGAGTCTCGACGCCCTAAATGCTACCGGTACCGACAATTCACAGTGACGTCACCTGTACGTCACCTCCGTTTTCGGAGGCCCAAAAACGAGAAACGCAGATAGTTGAGTTTCGGTTTCTTCAGTTCTTTCGTAGGTATAGAAATATGCGTCACAAATGTCTATAAAAATTTAGGCAGTATGCCAGGTTCCCAAGAAGCCTAAAAACACAATTTTAAACAAATTAAATTAAATCGCCTTCATTGTCCCTTTTCGGCACAAACTTGCAGCTTATAATTGTCCTCGTGACAAAGCCTTACGTTATCGTTTGACTTGCGTAGCCTAGCGGCACCGCGCGCTCGAGAACATGACATCGGAAAACGCCATTGGCATGTGTAGTCTGGTCTTAGTTGTGAACCCTGAAAAAAGCTCGTAATACTTTTTTTTTTTTAAATTTTGCTAGTATATTATTTCGTTGACTGAAGGTTTCCTACCACACTTTTAGGTTGATTCACTGTCGTCTCTTTGCCTTTGTTCTGTTATTTACAGACAACATATACCGAGTTTATCATGGCCGCTAGTATTTTTCCCACGGGCAGTCTCCTTTACAGCTCTTCGCGGTTTGATCTTTTTAAGGTGACGGGATAAAACTAACACCGTTTGCAGTCATTTACTTCATGCACTCTCTCCTACGCTGCGCAGGTCTCCCGCGCACCCTTCTTGAGAAGGCGGCTTCCCTTCGAAGGTGAGCTTGCGGAGAAGCACGCTTGCGGGCATCCAGCTTGGATTGTGGGCGAATCAGAATATCTGCGTGCTTTCCCCACAAAGCGTGCGACTATCGACGCAGCATTGACGTCATCGCCCTCTATGTTGCGTTCTCCAGCGTAAATTACGATGATTATTATTAAGGTAGATGTCCTCACGTCGCTTTGTCGGGACAACTGTCCTCACATCTCCCAACCCATAGCCCCTCCTCGGAGTCGGCTGCTAGCGGGGGATCGGTGGCAAGCTGGGTTAGCGCACACCAGCTCGGAGCACGGGGAGCGAAAGTCATGCTGCAGAACCAGGGATCCTGTTCCAACCCCACCCCGCCCGCTTCGGATCTGACGAGCATTGTACCGGCGTGCGGTCGTGTACCACTACTGCCTGATGCACGTTAAAGACCCCAGCCTAAATGACTCATCTACAGCGAGTGACTCGTCGCAACTTTGAAATGGCTGACCAACTACAGGCTGTATAAATATTCATACAACCTCAATTATTTGGCTAGCATGAGAATCCTCGCAGGGCTGTTGTTTTTGCCGTCTTTGTTCATTTGCGCGACGCACTCGCCTTTGTGTTCTTTTTGTCTCGTAGTAGACTGTTTGCGTATGCTGCCCGCTTATTCCTCTCTCTCTCTCTCTCCTTGCACGGATTTTCTCGTTACTTGCCTTTTCTGGTTGGTCTCTTTCTTCGCGTTTTCTTCATTTTTCCGTTTGTTAATTATTTTTCTCTTTACCTCTTTTTCGCACCTGTATTCATGTGTCCGCCTTTGGTTACAGCATGGGCTGTTCGTGTGGTGGGACGCATGTAACCGCCTCCACGCTGTATCGAGTGGCGCTGCTGACAGTAAACATCGCTCACCTTTTTTGTGCGTGTTTATCTCCTCGGCTAACGCCGGCCCAGATGTTAAGGTGGTCAGCCCACAGAATCGCGCTGATTGCGGTGTCTCCTTCGTACAGTTTCAGCAAAAAAATTATGCCGAAGTGACTGAATTTGGGAAGTAATTTTGGTGTTAGTTTCAGGGCAATCGAAAACATAGTTTCGGAATAATTATAATCTTTATTACTTCGTGAGGATTCATTCTTCGGTGTGCGCGAGCGACCTGGCCGGATTTTCGGATTTTACCCGTCATTGCAGATCTACGTTCGCACTCCTTTACCGTTCGGGTGTAATCTTTTTTTCTTTTTTTTTTTTTAACGACGTATTGTTACGCCCATCGTCGTCTCTTCAATCCCTTCTCTGTCTGTCTTTTCGAAGCTTGTGCAAGCAGTGTGCCTAGGTTATAGAGGTACCCAACTGCTCAACGGTGCCAAGGCTGGCAAGCTGGGCCGCGTTTGCGAGACGAGCTGCAAGGAGGGCGAGGAGCGAACACGTTGATCGTCTGCGGGCGCCTCCGGCTTTACGCTCGCTTAACTCTCGCTCACGCGACAACGTAGCGCATGCGCACTTTGCGACTCAGTCTGTACAGGAGGAGGTGATCAGCGATTGAATTGCAAACGCTCTCCGTGGTTTGTTGCACCGTCTCTTGCCCTAGGGCTCTCTCTCTACTTGCCAGTGAACGCATCGCAAATATCAAAGAAAGGAGGCACCACGCGTGCTCTCCTTTCCTACGTGCCATTACCTTCTTGTCGCTCTTTTTTTTACCCTCTACTGCAGCGTTTTCTACAAGGCGACAGACACTGGGAAAGAGAAGGGGGAAGAGAGAGAGGCGGCGAGTATGCACGCGTGAAAGAAGGAGAGGTTGTGCGCACCGTCTTTCGATCCGGGGCTTGGCACCCGATGCTGGGAGTGCGGGTCCGCATATCGCGCTCTGCGAACCTGTCGTGTGTAAAGCCCGCCCTTGCCTGCCTCTCTCAGTAAACCCTAGTTTCTACCTTTTCTTTTTTTCTCCGCATGGTTGTAATGTGGTTGTTTCTCGCGCCAGTGATGAGGCTGAGCAGCTCTCTCTCTCTTTCTTTCTGAGTCCTTCCAGTAGCTGCATGCGTTTCATTCTCACACGCTCTTCGATAGCTTCTGAAAGATGCAGTGGCGGGTTCTACCTTCTCGAGGCCAGTGTTAACCCGTTTTTTCTTTTTTTTAGCTTCCGCCTGACGTTCTTTTTAGCTGTCTCAACCGCGTTAGAGCCCTCACAACGACGGAAAGAAGGAGACCCAGACAATCGAGGTATACATAAGCAAGAGCGACGGGGGCGGCAACGTAGGACGGAGACGTAGGAACGAAGCATGCTGCAACGCAACCAAAGCTAGATTTCTTTTTTCGCTTTTTTAAATTTTGATTTATTACCTTAAGTTGCTTTGAAAACGATGAAACGTTGTGGGGTGTGACGTCTCTTGCATGTAATTACAGCTTCCGTCACGTGGTCTTCGAAAGATCTCGGCAGCGATAAATGGAAGTTTTGGAGTCACCGACACCCTGAAACAGGGTGCAAAGGGTTTCCACCATCTCGTTATAGATGCGCAGCCAATCAGATCGTGGCATTAGCCGCCAAGGAACGTGGAGAGAGAGTCAAGAAGCGCCAACGTCACAGTGGGCCACGCCCTGCTCGTATTAAGTTCTCGGTGACTGTGGTAGATGGTTGTCAGTAAACGGCATGGAATGATTTTTAAATGGGTACCCGGCGTTTTCTCCGCAGTCTACCCGATTTGTCTGAAATTGGCTAAGCGCACCAACAGACATCTCTGAAATAGTAACCCAATTATTAATCGAAAATAGATTTTTTTTTTGCGAAGTTATTGAATTTACAAGTTGGTTCATCACCGCATCGAATCCAATGACAACGCCGGGCTTCGGCGCATTAATTCCAAATATTGAGTAAAATAGCGCATTTAGAAATCTATCTCAAGTCGGGCAGTACGTGAAACGGAATGCCTATCATTTACACGTTTTATGGCAGTAATTCATTCTCGACGGTAATTGTTGTACTTTCCCACGGCCTCGGCAGGTTACCTGCGAGCTTCACGCCTGCTACGAGGTTGCGTTGCAGGTGCCAGAGCTCGTCGTTTGGTCTCCTGCGACATCCGATAGCAATGTTAATAACAAAATACCAAAAACGCACGAATCAACACCTTCAGCTGATGCGGTAACAGCCCCAGGGCAAGCAGGGCCTTCCAGTGTTGCAAATATTTTGAACCAGATGGGCACAACGTGTCACACAAAAACTTGATTACGCTGGGGTATACCGCCCACCTACTTTCCACTATATTTGGCGGGGAAAATCGACGCACCGCTGCCTATATGTGGCAGTTTAGATTCCCCGCTAAATTTTGATGTGGCAATTGATGAAAATATGCGTTGTTGACTCCGAAACGACTGTCTAAAGCATTTCGCCACAACTGACAAAGGAGAACGGCGCGTGCTTCCTACCTCGGACAACATAAAAAACTTTCAGCAGAACCCATCCTTTGGGAATGATTATCTACGTTAATGCGAATAGCATCAAACGGTGCGGAGTTATGCGCGTTCGTCAGGTGGCCGGCACACTCTAGATACGCCAGCCCACTCTTGAGGCGATTCTAAATTTGCTGACACTTTCACAGCCCTGCGCACGATCTCCGCAGCCCAGCACGTGCGTTTGTGTCACTTAGGAAGGCGAGCAAAGCACGCGCCATACGCACAAACACTCAAAATGGTACCGACCAGACTTTCTGGCGTCTCAGCTAGTCTCAACCAACGGTATTTAAACGGTTGTTTATATCTTAACATAGACGCGCTTACAGCGCTGTCACAGCTGGTGCGCGCGTGCTCCATGCACGAGGGTCATTCCGCTCTCGTGAGGCTGGAGCACGGCCGCTACATCACCCTCTCCCGAGCGCGGGAGAGGGTGAGCTAGCGGCCGTGCTCAGCCTCACGAGAGCGGAATGAGCCCTCGTGCATGGAACGCGCGCGCACCGGTAGCTGTGACAGCGCTGTAAAGCGCGTCCTATGGTAAAGATATAAACAACCGTTTAGAGTGCGTTGAATGACTGCCTTCATAGCTCTGTGGTTAGCGCGTCTGCCTGCTGATCAAAGGGTCAACGGTTCGAATCCCAGCCGGCGCCGGTCTTTTTTATTTATTTATCGACCCGCGGCGTAAGAGGTTAGATAGCCAGATAGATAGACATAGACGAAAAGTGCGTGAAGTAGCCGTAACGTAATTGCATTATCACCATTACCCGTCTGGCAACGGCGACCTTATCTTCCACCGGCGTCCCTTCGCCGCATTCGTCGACAGCGTCAGCGGGAGGGTCAGAACGATTATTAAAACTTCGTATCAACTCGATCCCATCTCCACGTACCGTCGCCATTAAATCGGGTCTCACGATGAGAAGATGGAGTCGTTCCAGGTGCGGCTCATTGCGATATCGACCGGGCCTTTGAATGATTGACAGGCACGCTTTGTATGCAGACGACCCGTCTCGGAGGGGCTGATTAGCTGGGGGTCTGATTGACACGCGGCATGAGTCAGCAGGTTGTCGATTAACCACGCTACGGCAGCGGGGCGTTTCGACGTTTGATGGAGCCCTCCTGTCAATAGGTGGCGAAAAGCAACGAAATGAAGTTTGTAACAAATCCCACGAAATAAAAAAATACAGCGAGCAAGTGTATTAGTTTACTTTTATGAAAAGAAAAAGAGCAACGTAATGTTTATTTTTAGGATGCAATATAGGTCTTAAGTATGCTTTTTGGCCATTTAGCAATGTAGCTTCATATTTTAGTGTTTGCCGTATGCGTCAAATCATTCTTGCAACTAAGGTTTAGTACAACGATTATAGTAGTTTTCCAGAATTTAGTGGGTCGCACTCCATCGTAGAGTTTATTCCTTTGGCGCTCAAAACCTATATCTCGCTGAGCATCGCTCTTGCATATATGTTATCGTGGTGATATGACCCGCGGGAGTAACTCGATCTGGTCGAGTAGATTTGCATAAGGGATTTCGTATCAACATTTGACCACGTCAGTGATGACGCTGAAACATTGCTCGCCCCAACAAATCGTTGCTAGGGCCGTTGTTATGGACAAATGTGCGGGGCTCGATATAAGGTTAGAAATTGTTTTCATAAAGAAAAGTAAATAATTTTCGTAAGCATTGTGTTTTCTCACCACACTTTCTCATTGCAAAGTTTTCTATCGTCTCAGTACCGTAAAGCGATGACAAAAGCCCGTAATAAAGTTTAAAAGCCGGTTTTGCCTCGCTAGCAGACGACGCGATGTCTTCGCGGGTTCAGTGGTTCAATTCCGACGGAGTACGTGACTGCGCTGAATGAAGTTGGTGACGATCGACGAAAGATTTTATTGCTTCTATTCTGAGAGTTAAGTTTCTGCAAGATTTCGGAAGCGAAGAGTGCCCATGCCGCAGCTTTGATCGACGCTCTGGGTGCTACGAGCGGCGCGAACGAAGCTCGTTTCCGCAATATTTGAGAGGTGAAAACACCGTGAATCCCAATCACGTACGACGACGGCGTGAAGTGGATCAAGGTGGAAGTGCAGGGAGCGGCACGTTTCAAGACGGCACCGTCACGTTAGTGTGATCAAACGAACTGGCCGTCACCTATAACCGCGTATGACCGAGAAAACACGCTTCCTTAACCCCGCACCTCCACCAGACATGTCGCGGATGGAAAAGGCCTCGACGAGCGTAAACTGAAAATCAAGGCTTAATCTGCCAGGAACTTGTCCCAGAAACAAAAGAAGACATGCGTCGAAACGGCAGAAGCGTGCGTCGCCGCGTCGGCGCTTGATAGCTGGCTGAAGCGAGAGTGAACGTGAAATCGTCGCCGGGAGAACAACCTGAGCGGAAAGTTGGCAAAGCCCGCGTCGACTCCCTTTATCAACCTCTGAAGTTCGACACCTCGAACATTCGACCCAGAATGTTCGAGACCGACTGGGCAAGTCGTTCCCGGCTTCTTCATCTCTGGCGCTCGGGTGCGATGTGTTGAAGAAGCGTCATGCACGCGGGTTATACCTCACCGGATGTTATTATCCAGCTCCTTCGCTATTTGGGCCCCAAATCGGGAGTGTCGAACGGGCGAACCCGAACTGAGAACCGATCAAAACCGTTATTTTGTACCGAACCAGGACAAACCAAAACCGAAACCGGAACGCTTCGCATTGAAACCCGAACCGTGAACGAAACCATAGTTTGATGTGGCGGTTACCGGTTCAACGAAAACGGTTCAGGTGCCAATTGTAGCCTGAATGCTCGGTCTAAACGAAGAATGAGTTACTGTGCGTATCTTTTCTTATGTTGCCGAGACCCAATCACTACAGGCTGTGAGATATTCTTACATGTTCTGATTTTCATTGCATTACCGGCTAACATACACGTCTTATCGTCTGTGAGAGCTTCAACTTTCGCTTTTGTTTCTTGGATTGATCCTGGCGGCGCGGCTGAGCGGCGGCGACTTCAAGCACCACTCGAAATGTCCAGCGTCGGGCGGATTGCGTCCACTGTAGGCAACGGTTCCGACGCCGCGTCGGCGAATGTTTTGGCTCTCCAGATGGGACCGCACTAGCAGCCAAATGAGCCATTTAAAGCCAACCGAAAGCACCGAGAGCGCACCACGTGACCTTTCCGTTTCAGTGCAGCGTCTACCCGAAGGAAGGGAGGGCAACATAGTACCTCGCTGCATCGCGCAGTATAGTTTTTAGGGTCAGCCTGTGACGCATTTCAATGAAAAACCATTTTCTTCAACGCGCTAGTAATGCTACCTTACAAAAAAAATTGTTGGTAGTGCAACGTTAGTCGGCGATGATTTGCTGACCAATGCGAGAAGAAAATGTGTTCCGCCTATGTTTTTCTTTGTAGGTTCGCTTTCAGACTAGCAAGGCCAGCATGTCGCCTGTTCAGCCTCATTTCTCACTTTTTGTTTCAAGACCTCTTCCATCGCCTTCTCAGCTGGGCATTTGCGATATGTTGTTCGCTGGGGGGGGGGGGGGGCACTACGGAACTTTGTTCGGTGGCTGACAGGTACAAATGGCCCACTGCTGAATCCCTCAGACCGGGTCATTGGTCGGCACGAGCGCTGTTTGCGATACAAAGTCAACAGTGACTAGACAAAGCATCGCCACGAGGATCTTTCGACCAGCGCTTTCCCGCCGGAACCCGAAGGCGCTGTCAAGATGTAGTCGCACTGCATTCTACGTACGTGCTCACGTGCCCGGTCACTGACACATTGGCCGTGTCCGGCCGATGTATACACGGCCACAGCTTAGCGGGATCACGACCGAGCGGTCCCTAAATGTCAGCGCTCGACGTCCCTGTTTTGCTGTGTTTTTACGGCACATTTGTTTCTTCTCGTTCCCCCTGTCAGCCACTCTGCGGGCATAGCATGTGACATCTGACTGGGTCCCGAAAGCAGAGTAGCATGTATAAAAACAAAAAAAACACGTGTGTGCAGAGCAAAACAAACCAAACATATCTGGCAGAGTTTGCCGTAGCTGCATGCGCAAAACACTATAAAAATGGAAAGCCGATCGCTGTGGCTATAGTTCACTTAAGAACAGTAATATACTGAGTAATGGCCGCTGCCACGTTAGTGGTGTCTTTTGCGCGTCACTTTAGCGGAGTTTTTCTATATTCTGCCGGAAGAGTAAATAGTAGCTGGGATAAGGCCTGTTGCAAGTATCTCGGACCTGTAAAGTGCTGCATGGTAGTGCTCGGTCAATATTCAAAGGTCGGATTAGCCGTTCGAACCGGTTCGCACTTTGCGAAAACCGGATAACCGGAGTGATAATAGAGAGTTTTAGTAGATCGTTCCTGATGACCCCGACAACGACACCCGATACTTTTGCCTCCGCCTTGGCGCTTACATGTATAGTATCGTTATCGGGGTATCGGAGGTATCGGAACGATTCAGCTAAAACTACTATTATGTGCACTACCATAAACCGGAACCGAACCTGGAACAAAATACAATGCTACTGGAACTCGAACCCGAACCGAACCGAAAGAATGACCGGCTCAGACACCCCGCCTAAAATTGAGGAATCAGTAGGATTTTTGTCTCAGTGTGATTGAATTGTCGTCGCAGATATTTGCAGGTACAGCCGATTTCTCGGCCGTCCCTCTGTCGTGGCAAGTTGTGAAACCTATTCCCTCTATATCTATTATTTTTTAAACTTTGAAATCTACGTCCGATTTCGAGCCGATCGTTCTTTCGGACCGAAATCTCAGTCCCTATGTGTTCTTTTATAAGAAAAACTCACCAACGCAACGGTTTGTTTGGATCGGTGACGACATCGACTAGCTGTGGCACCGGTTTTGACTAGGGATGTTGACGAACCTCCAGGTTCGATCCGGGTCATAGAACCTTCGAACATTTGCTAAAGTTCGACTTATGGACAGTATTGCCTCTGACTTCCACACAAAACTTCTTCGAATTCTGGGGAATCAAGTTACTGATAGGGCAGTAAGGTCATCGATGTTTCGCAGTATAAAAACTAAGATATGCATTAGTGAGCTTCTTATGAATGCGAGACAACAAAGCAGTATACCCATCAAACATTGCAGGTCTTTTCTGCCAAGTAACGTCAGGCTCATTTTTTTTTTTTAAATTTCGCGCGTCCGCATGGAAGTTCAAACTCCAGTCGAACCTTCGTCGAATCCTCGAGGTTCTTAATGAATCGGCGAACCTCCGAACCTTGCTTGAAGAAATTCTGATAAAGTTCTCGACTTAAGGACCGTGTTGTCCGACATCTGCGCATGTACTTCGAGTTTTTGGGAAACACATTATTTAGAGAGTAGCTTATTTTATATTTTATAAAATAATTACCAACTGTTTCACACACTATCGAATATATATAACTTTGAATACTTAAGTTGGTTTATTAATCTTGGAATTAAACGAAAAGTGTACCCCAGAGTACTGTACTCGACTTAACCTTCGCGAATTTTCCGAATCGCTCTACAATCGGCGAGAAAATAGGGTCCCAGGAACAACTTCCGGTAAAATGGAGACAGATTGGAATCTATATTGATGCTCCACCTCGTCGCGAATAAGAACCCGCGAATTATTCTGAAACTTCGGTTTCTGACCTAAATCGCGAAATATTGAACCCGCGAAAGATAAGTCGTTTACGGTATTACGCTTTTGTCCTCCGTTGGGGGCGTCAGCGCGTTTATAATATTTTCGCGCGCGAGCACAAAACTCGAGCCTTAGTACGAACTTTCGGCTGCGAATTTCGCGTTAAAAGTTCTGGCAAAAAGTGGAACCAGGTCGGCCTCAAATTCCCGCGCAAGCTGGCGACATGCTCAGTTTTGACGCTGCCGCTACGGCGCTGCCTCCTAACGTTCACGAGGGGAGGTCTCGGGCAGTTTTCCGCGCCCTGTCCTGTATTACGCGAGGCGAAGAAGGAATAACAGAGTCCCCGTATCGGTCGCATACCGGCGTACACTGTTCTGACTCTGCCCTGTCGCGTTTTTTTCCTTCCTTGATTCTTTTCCCCTTTTGCTCTGCCCTTTTCATGCGGCCCCCCGCGCCGGCGGCGGCTGCCGTCTACTAAATGGAAAAATCGATGACCCTATAAATTCTGCCGCGCGGTGTAGGCCTTTCTCTCCCTTTCGTTTCTTTCGTTTTGCTTCAGCCGATTCTGTATTTTTTTTCTAACTCTTGGCCCTTTCTTCTTTCTTTATTTATTTCTCTTTACACGGCAGATAGATAAAGAAAGCCCAGGAAGAGAATATCGAGCCTCGACGTCTTTCGCGTAGCGACTTGATTCCATCACTTTCTTTTTTTAAGAACTTTTTTTTTTGGGGGGGGGGGCTTAGCTCGATGGGACATTGTTCTTGTGACGTGTGGTTGTACGTCGTCTGTCGCGGAGTGCGCTTTATTTATTTATTTGTTTGACATTATTGGCAAGCCGCCCAGCTCGGTGGCCAGGGGAAGGGTGAAGAAGTGCCTCACAAACTGCTATAAATAAGTACGCCGTACAAATCTTAAATACCAACAACAGCAACGCAATACGTACACGAGGAAGCTCAGCGGTATAAACCTCCAGTGGCACCATGTAAACGACACCTCCAATGGTCTAAACGGCTAGTACGCAAAATAAAATAAAATGAGGGCCAATGATGAAATAACGACGGACCTAAAAACCTATATGTATTAAAGCAATGTACTGTAACAACTGTCAGCCGTGCGTGCGACGCTGTGCTTATGCGCGCGCGTGTGTGCGTATGTGTGCGTGTGCGCGTGTGTGTGTGACGGTTCAGTGGCTTGGTCTGGTTGCGTAAAGAGTCACTCGATTTGAGCAATCCCGCACGCGGAGCAACGACTCGGGACGTGGCAGGCTAGGTGGCGCAAGCTACCGCTCGTTATAAAGGGTACAGCCATTAGGCATCCATCCATCCGTCCGTGCGTGTCGTTAGCGAGCAAAAAGAACGTGGCTACTGCGCTTTGCGGTTCGTAAATCCCACCGTTGTATACAAGTCGCACTCCGCTATTATAAACTACCGTTCTCGCGAAAAAAGTCGGTGTGTAGGTCGCACATCTTGGTGCGGTCGGCGCAGTCGTTCTCAGGGTTGTAAAGTTAAACTTCAAAAATGTACCTGAGATACAGTTACTCTCACAAAAAGGCATCTGGGTACGTACCTAGTACTCGCTTAAAAATGTACCTAGGTACAGATACAGCTACTTCAAAGATACTTTCTTTAGTTATTTCCCCCAAATTTGTCAGAATATATTGGAAGTAAAGCTTTGGTTTACCGAGGCCACAACTTCCACTTTTTACCATGTCACGCCGAAACCGCCGAAACTCGCTTGTTGACGTTCTTGCTCTCGGAGCCGGTCCTGACGTCGGCGGGCGCAGAAGACGTCAACCGTGTGAAGAAACGCATGAGTCGAATGCACATGCACATAACCTTCGTTACGACAAACAAAAGACTTCAAGCTTCCTCGTTTTTTTTTCTTCTTTTCTTCTTTTCATCAGCCGGAAGAAAAATAAGCTTTTTTTTCTTTCAGAGCTTTTTCAGTTTTGATAACTGCAAAGTTTGAGTCCGATTTATTGAGTGGAAACTGTATTATACATGCGATGTTACATTGCGTTAGAATTGTTATAATTTATTTTCAAATATATTTTATATTGTATTTATGGCAGAAGAGAGCCACCAGCAGGACGAGATACAGGCAACAGAAACTGCGCACTATCATTCAAGTTATATCTCCACCCTTGTATTGCTGTCGGAGATGCTTCGAACACGTAATGAAGTGCAATTTCGGTTTGAGAGAAGCGGGTTGCTATTTATTATTTTTCCTAAACGGAGTTCCGAAGCAATTCGATAAATTGGTGTCGCTAGAACGGCATCGCTAATCCACCGTTCGCTCAAACGAACTCCGCCATTCGCTAAAGTGTCGTTTGATAAAACATCACGGGTGGGGCTTCGTTTGCTTAAAACGTCGTTAGATCGAGACGCGAGGGACCTTTAGCAAACCGTTGCCGTGCTCCGCGTACCGCAGTATACCGGAGCCTTTGAAGCATGCTTTGAAGCGCAGTCCCGGGTGGCACTCTGACCGCCGGGAGCGCGTCTAAAGCATGCTTCGAAACCTGTTACAGCATGCTTCAAAGGCTCCTGTTAGTGTGATACGCGGAGCACGGCAACGGTTTGCTAAAAGTCCCTAGTGTCTCCCAGGTCGTACCCAACTCAACGTTGTTCACGGCACATGGTAGTGTGTTAATACTTCGAGATCTATAGTTTCCTACCACGTTGACGAAGGGAATAGAAAGGTACCTGTAAAATCGTAACTTCACTTAGTTAAAAGTAACCGGGAAATGTACCTGAGATACAGATACAGATACCGGGAAATGAAAGCACCTAGGTTTGTACCTCAGGTACAATAAAGCACCCAGATACCGATTTCCAGTTACTTGTACCTAGGTACTTAACAACCCTGGTCGTTCTAGCCGCGGACCACTTCTCCGAATTGTCTTCGGACCGCTGGAAGGGGATGGCCATCGGCGGGTGCTCTGCCGTTCCTCTTCTGTCGTAGACGTCGGTATGCGACCTACAACTTTGCACAGTGCCTGCCTACATACTTGTGACTACAGAGCGTACATTTGATGTCGCTCTAGTTCAGTGAAATCCTGTTCCAGGGTCGCCTCACAGATGGCGCCAGCTTTCCAACGTGTTTTCTCGTCGCAAGAGATCATAAGAACTCGATCGTAAGCAAACGGAAGTGTGTGAACCAGCTATTAAGGTCATAGTTACGTAAAAAATAACACATGTAATTCGCTTTTTTTTCCCCAAACAAATTAGCATCGGTACATTGCCATTTTTTAGTGCGGAGGGGAAAGGGGGGGGAAGAGGCCAGACGCGACGTACAGACCCCTTTCAAGAGGGCGCCGCCATCTTGAATTGTGGTCACTTCCCGTATGGGCGAAAACACTGTTTTGCCATCGCCACGCCGATAGAAGACATTTGTGATATAAGCGTAACCGTCACCCATTCTCGTTTTGCCTCTCCTCTATTTTTTTTACTATTTGCAGGTTGAAACGTTTTATTATTTTTCGTCGCCCATACCGGATACGCCTATTAGGTGGCTGGGAACGAGAATACACGAAAAATGTCTATACACTAGAAAACGCGGCATTTCTATCTCGACAATACTTTGTGAAGGTAATATCCGTCATATATACTGGGGTAGCCCGTCTTGCGTCATCCTAATCTCCTTCGTGTATTATTAATTTCTTTCCCCACCCTCCCCCTCCCCCTTTTATTTTTATAGAAAGACACGGATCCATATAGATTCGCGTTAGCAAAGACATTAGTCACGATACGTCACTATGAAGAGCAATATTATTGGCTACAAAAAGAGGGGGATAGAGGTAAGAGTGGGACTCTGACTTACCATTGAGAAGTCGCGCTATTGCGTAAAAGAAAACAGTACATCATTCATTATTTGCTTTTTTTTTATAGGGATAGGTTGCACGGCAGTTGCTTGTACTTTATTTGTCGGCTGGAGTATGGAGAAGGGAGCAGTTAGTCTTTCGATACGAAAACACTTTGTCTAAGGGCTTAGCCGCGAACGTCAGCTCCCGTTTATTTATTTTGATACGCGATTAATTTCCTGTCTTTTTGTCTTTTTTCTTTTTCTCGTGAAGGGTTACTGTGTTTCTGTAGAACTATATGGCGGTACTCCTCGCGAGAAAATGAAAAGTAAAAATAAAAGGTATAATTTAATATTGAAACCGACCGTGGGAGTTGGGGAAATGTGTGTGTTCCTTTAAGGGGGGGGGGGGGCGGTAACACATACAGAACGAATGAAATGTTGTTCAACCAAAGGAGGAACAAAGAATGTAACGGATGAATAAAGGGCACTATAACGAACGAATACCGACGAATGAGGAATGGAATCAGACGGTTCGAAGTTTCGAAGACGGTTACGTTTATTTATATCTATTAAATTTTAGAGGGACTACGTGCAACTTACAGATTTGCGCTACTGGCGTGACGAACACCTATGTTTGATCCAACAACACGTGTCTTTTTTTTTTTGCAGGAATGTTTCAATTTGTTGCTATGTAGGGTCTATATTAGCTATGTGTCTGCGGACATTTTGTTGTTTGTTGGCGTAGTGTCACCCAATCCTCACTGCTTCGTGCCGCAAAGAGAGGGAGTGTTGACTTACACCTCTTAGACTTCCCTCAATACTTCTTTTTCGTGTGCGTGTTTTTCTTTTCTTTTCTAAGGTATTTACACGTTACGAAGTATCTCATTTTACGTTCCCTTAAGCTGCGAGAATCGCGTGAATTTTCAAAGCGACCCCATTCTCCGAACGTTATTTGCTTCTCTACGCGGAGAGCTTATTCTTAGACGTGATAACCCTGGAGCGAGGGGACAAAAAGGGAGGCGCAGTCGGAGTTTCGTGTACATGTCCTTCCCTTTTCTGTCACCTCGCTCCTGGCTTACCGCTGTCTAACCCTAACCAGCTCGCCTACCTTCTTGCTTTAGCTTATTCTTTCTTCCTTTCCCTTTTCCTTCGTTCTAGTGATATTTGTTATTTCTTGCTGCGAAACTTTTCCCGCTCATCTTTTGCTTTTACATTTATAGTTTTATGGAACTGTATCGTTTCGTTACACTTTTTGATTGTGTGAGACGCGTACCTCTTAAAAGTTCCGCGACGGCTATGTACGATAAAAGGCGTATAAAAAGAAATCCGAGAAATAAAGAAAAAAAAAAAACTAGCATTATAAGATATTTTTGACAGATTTAGGATAAAGAAAGCGGGACGGTTTTGCAGCAAAGATAAAGCGACGATGTGTAGACAGACTCAACACACACACGCAAAGACAAGCACACGAACAAACAAACACGTTGGACGGTAAGGCAGGAAAGCGTGGCAACGTTTGGAACGCGTGCATAAATGCGTCGCTAGAAGTGCTTACGTGCGATCGTATTTATCTGTTTCATACATTCGTATAGTATGCGCGCTTTTATTTCTGTTTGGTGCGCAATTTCTCGGGGAGCCGTGGCACGAACTTTGCGTATACTACGAAGAACGGAGCGACGCGCTTTTTTTTTTTTTTCTACGATCGACATAAGCCCGATTTGCATGGTGCGATTTTGCTTGCGAATTTCGCAGCTTTCTGCCGCACGATCGAAGTCGCCGCGCTGCTAAATCGCAAGTAAAATGGCACCATGCGAATCGGGCTATTCACGGCAAAGCCAAATGTGTGGTGTCCCGATAGCTTTCATATTTTTTTGGGCGTGGGTTATTTTGTTCCCTTAGCTTGTGTTGCTTCTTTTATTTTTATTTTTGTTTGTTGTTGCGTATTTGGAATAAAATGTTTGGAGGTAGTTCGTGCATAAAATGTTGGGGGTTATTTTCTTGTTCTAAAATATCGCGTACGTGTCTTCTTTTTTTTTTTTTCGAGAGGCGGGAAGGGAGATTGTTTGGAAATGGGGAAAAAATTGTCCGCGGATCAGGAACTAATGGCCCGCGAGGATAAGCAGGCTGAAATCGGCGGAATTCCGGCTTTTTGTTTGCTTTCTTTTTTCTTGCTCTTCATTTTGCTGCTCGTTAGGTTCTATCTTCATACCTCTTTTGCGTATGCTTTACTCTTTCTCGCTTTCTTCTCTCTTTTTTAGTCTCTCTCTCTCTCTCTCGATGTCCGAGAAACGATAATGCGCCAGTTTTTCGGTGTTCTATTTCATCCACACCGAATAGCCGGAATTAGCACCTGGCAGCGATGTAGCGGCGTTTGTCGGTAACAGTTATACACCAACTAATCTCTGTGACGTCACGGCGCGGTGGTGGCGCGTCGGTCGCACTTCCGGTCTGGGGCTGTGGGCAGAAGTCCCCATGCCAGACGTGTATTCCTGCGTTGTTTTGAAAGGAACCAGACAAAAACCTGCCTTCTCGTCAAAACGCCGCGACTGGGGCCGTACCAAAAGTGTCGAGAAAGGTTTGAAGGTCAGTTTTCACGTGCTCGGTTCGTCCGAGAATCTGGATATGTGCCGTGAAAAGGGAAAAGCAGACGCCGTCGGACAACGATTGCTTGGGCGGGAAGCACTTTGGGTTGAATTCACGGATACTTGTGGTCATCAGATCTATTTGTTTTGTTCCAACATGAACGCCAGAAAACCGTCAAGTTGTGCGGACCACCTGCGGACTACGTTCAGTGCGTCTTCAAGTTCAAACGGCCGCCTGATTGTTCGAACTGTCGTCTGCTCTTTCAAACGTTTCTGCTTGTCGTCTGCTCTCTTAGACGACGCCGGTCCGTAGACCAAATGTTGGCCCGGTACCTGCGATAAGAAGTAAGTGCAGGCCTCAAAGGACTTAAATTTGAAGGTTGGTAAGCAGGCTCGATGAAAACAGTAGATACAAGGAGATGTTGATCATTGTTACCAGTGACCCTCACCGACTTGTTATGCCTAATTCAGTTGGTCCGATTCTGCTTGCGATTTTCAGTATCGACGTCGACCATCTCAGCTACGGTTCACGCTTTTGCAGCCCGAGCGGCGTCGCGACTGAAAATTCCGAGCGAAATCTCATCATGCGAATCAGGCTTTAGCGTACATTCTGCGGCGTCCACGCGGAATGAATCGCCACATGTCACATTATTCACGCGAAGTTTTGCGGTGTAACGAGCCTCGGTAATTTCGCTGACGCCGCTCAAGATAGTCAGACATCGCCAGGAAGACGTAGAACCAACAATTCGAACGCGAAAAAGGGCAGGGGGACTCACACTGACGCCGACAACATCGCATTTCAATGGTGTGTTTATGGGCGACGGCGAGCTTCTTGCCCACACCCCCATCGCGCATGCGCGGCGCCGGTGGCGTCCGCTAGGGGCGCTCCGGGCGCTCCGGTTTGTTTGTAAACATGAGTTGGTGTATAAACGACAGGCTGGTTATCGCTCCTTATGGAGAACAGGAGTTGTCCCATTATGCTGTCTACCGTACTGTAACACCGTTCTTACTTTACCGTAACGGTTAACAGAATTACTGACAAGGTTAACAGAACAACGCTTTGTTAAGCATTCATACATAGCGCTTTTTTGCTTTTACCCGAATAGTGTCAAGTTTAGTTCACGCATTTGCGATGACCGTTTGTCTTGAAACCTCTTAAAATCCCTTACGACGGATGGATGGATGGATGGATGGATGGATGGATGAATACGGCTGAGTCCTTTGGATCGGGCGGTAGCTTACGCCACCTAGCCATTTTGTCTTACCATTTAAGCTTAGAACGACGAGAAATACTACCGACGGTGCACCTATCGGCTTGCTCTGGAACGATCGCCGTTTCCGTGATATCCTGACTGTTCTTTCGCGTATCACCCTTTCTTTATTGGATAAAAAAAAAAAAACTTTTGACAATGGTACAAACGATTATCTCTCATAGACCATACTTATCATTTAAGCTGGCAAATAGCGCAAAAACCATCGCTGTAGTGAAACGCAGTTACAGGGTCACCTCATAGATGGCGCCAGCGTGCCTCGAACTCTGTCCTAAGCAATCGGAACTGTGTAAACCGGCCCTTATCGCCGGGTTTCGAAGACTAAGAGCGGCACGAGGAGCTGTAACGCGGTCGTACAACCATCACGTGGGGTTAGTGCCACTATGAGACGCGTGGTCACGTCGTTGGTGCCACTGCGGGTTACATGGTCGCGTGACGTCACGCTGTCGCGCGACCGCGTATCTTTGCGTCACAGTATCGCGCGACTGTATAGCTCGATGCAAGTGTCAGGTTGCACCGCGACTTCGCAGTGTCTCGTGATCGCGTAAGTTGACGTCATGGTACAGCAGCGTGATGCTTCGATGTCGCATTGTCACGTGACGCCATGACGTAAGGGCGTCGCGTGACGCGATTACAGGGTGTTAGTCACGCGACCACCGTCGGCTAAATTTAGCGGGAAAGTATCGTACGTCGCGCTATCCGCGACGGTGCGCGAGCAAAAGCGTCGCTGTGATCGGCCTGGCCAAATTCTCACTATGGCATCTTGAGTACTGTTGAGACCGGTTATAATGAAGTCGGTTATAACGAAATAGCGGCTATACAGCGAAGCGGTCACGATTTCTCATTCCCGTTTGCACTTCGTTATAACCGAAGTCGGTTATAACGGAATAGCGGATATACAGCGAAGGCGATCACGATTTCCCATTTTCGTTTGCACTTCGTTATAACCGGAGTTGGTTATAACGAAATAGCGGCTATACAGCGAAGCGATCACTATTTCCCATTCCTTTTTGCACTTCGTTATGACCGAAGTCGGTTATAACGAAATAGCGGCTATACAGCGAAGCGATCACGATTTCCCATTTCCGTTTGCACTTCGTTATAACCGAAGTCGGTTATAATGAAATAGCGGCTATACAGCGAAGCGATCCACGATTTCCCATTCCTTTTGCTCTTCGTTATAACCGAAGTCGGTTGCAACGAAACAGCGGACTATAGCGAACTGATTTCCGATTCCCGTTGACTTCGTTATAACCCGTCTCGACGGTAGGATTATTTCCACCCTCATCGGTTGAAATAAAAGCGGTGTCACACTCTAAACTTAGGAACGCGATTACTATTGTCGGTGACAGGATAAGAGTAGAGCGGAAACTCCTCCCACCTTTTCCGTTTTACTCACAGGCTATAGACCTTTGCATCGCTGATCACCCGGGCGAAACATGCTGAGTCAGTGAGCTGTGGACGCATGCACAGCGTCCGATATACCGCATAGCAGAGCAACAGCGCATGCCCAGAATGCGTTCCACAGCCCAGCAGACAAAGATGGCAGCGCGCAGGAGGGCGATTTGTGCAAAGCTCTATAGGCTTCGACCGCGCTTTTTTACGCGCCGTCGAACTTGTCGCGTGCTACTAATGATCTTGGTCGTTACGCCGGGAATGGAAACCGTGGTAGGGCGCCACCGAAACATCTCGTCGCCAATAAGAGCTCCTAGGTCCGCGTACTTCGGAATTTATACGTAGCATCGAGGTGATTATTAACGCAAAATCTGGCTGGATGCGAAGAACGTCACGCTCGAGCGAGAGGATAACCTGTTACACGCGGGCAGAAGGAACGTAAAGCGGACAGAGCCCTTAACAGGCAACGTAGGAGGTACAAAGAAGCATAGATGGTCGTAATTAATAACGCTTAATCGTAGCTGGAAAGGTTTACCAAGGGGAGGAGCGGAACGGAACCCTGGACCGAGCACCCGACGCCCTGCTCGCTGCCACGAGAAGGCGAAGGGGAACTGCTAGTACAGCCAAAGCTACGAGGGGGAGAGCGTATGCCAACCTGTTGAAGAGTAGGGAAAGGAAGAACAGGAAAGAAGGGCTGCGGTTCCCCCGTTCCTTCTTTCCCCGTCTTGAACAGGTCGGGATACACTCTCCCCTGTAGCTTCGGGCTGTACTGCACGGTTTTAGTGAGATGTAGTAAAAGTATGACTCGAAGGAGCCTGCGGTAGCGCGTGCAACGCATCCCGAAACAACCACAACGTTCCGTAACCAAGCATGACGAATAATAACGCGCACAATGCATGCACGACTTATTGTGCGTTCTCCAGGTTTATCACAATGATAGAAACAAGTTTTGTTTGTTATTTGTTCCGTGGTATATCTGCTTTAAAAAGCAAGAAACGGGAAGATGTCGTAAAGGTTTAAACGGCCCTTTCTAAGGTATTGTGGGTCCGGCCGTAAAGGACCGAGCAACGCGGTTATCCTCGGGGGGGAGGGATTCGCTTTTGCAGCGGTGTATGCTGTTGCCCGCTCAACAATACGTA
>JAZHYW010047005.1:0-103456 GCA_037355805.1 Ixodes ricinus
GTATTGCTGTCTTCACCCTGAGACAGACAGACATGTAGGCACCCTATGCCAACCTTTCTTTTTCTTTCTTTTTTCAGTTTTGGAGTTGAACAGGTAAAGACAGCTTGCTGCCTTTTTGATGCCGCATTCTGCGCGGACAATCGCGGGCGTCATTAAGCTGCCTTCCGTTTTCGCGTGCAAGTCGTGAAGCGTTCATGCGCGCACTCAACGTATTGGACTACGGCAAACTGACAACCTCAAAGAGTCCCAAACGATCGAATTACGCATACCCGACGCTTCAATTGTTGGCGGCGCATTTTCGTTCCGCACCAGGCGTGCCGCCTGCCAATTACCACCTGAAGAAAAATAGAGTTATTAAATCAGTGGACCAGGAGTCACGCAACTGTTTTCTTTTTTCAATGTCTAAAGGCGGTTCAGACACTTGCGTTTGACTGCGTTGACTGCGTTGCGTCGAGAACCGAAAGCGAGTCACCGGGCTTTGTGCGTGCTTCGTATGCAGCGTGAATCCAATTGACGGAGTCCATCTTGCACGCGAGATCAAGCAGCATTGATGTCCTGGTTTTCGCAGCCGCAACGCAGTCAAACGCAGTCAACGCAACTGTCTGAACCGGCTTATGTTGCCCTCCGCTTGCGTTCGTCCGCACCACATTCATCCTGTTTGACAGCGTGGATCTCGCGCACTGAATCGGCGTTTATTTCACGTTTTTCTTTGATTATTTGTACAACCAATCACAGCACAGTGCTGCCCGGTCGATTCTTTTCTTGCATAGGCCATGTCACGCGCGAAAACACGCTATAATATCAAAGCGGCGTCTAACATTGTCGAAACAACATGCCTCCGTACACTGCGCACGTGCTTTCTAACAGTCCACTCCGTGAAGCAGACGAGCTTTCGAGGGAAAGGGTAAGCGGAGCGTTGGCGCAGCGCTCTGGTTCGAGAGTGTTTTCCTTTCTGCATCGACCTACTTGGAACGGTGTATACACCGTTCCAAGTAGGTCGATGCAGAAAGGGAGAAACACTCTCGAACCAGAGCGCTGCGCCAACGCTCCGCTTACCCTTTCCCTCGAAAGCTCGTCTGCTTCACGGAGTGGACTGTTAGAAAGCACGTGCGCAGTGTACGGAGGCATGTTGTTTCGACAATGTTAGACGCCGCTTTGATATTATAGCGTGTTTTCGCGCGTGACATGGCCTATGCAAGAAAAGAATCGACCGGGCAGCACTGTGCTGTGATTGGTTGTACAAATAATAATAAAGAAAACGTGAAATAAACGCCGATTCAGTGCGCGAGACCCACGCTGTCAAACAGGATGAATGTGGGTGCGGACCGAAAGGTAAGCGGAGGGCGGCTTAGACATTGAAAAAAGAAAACAGTTGCGTGACTCCTGGTCCACTGATTTAATAACTCTATTTTTCTTCAGGTGGTAATTGGCAGGCGACGCCTGGTGCGGAACGAAAATGCGCCGCCAAAATTGAAGCGTCGGGTATGCGTAATTCGATCGTTTTTGGGGTTTCTTGAAATTGTCAATTTACCATGAATACGTTAGTGCGAATGGCCGAACGCTTCAATTACTTGCAGAAAATGGAAAACAACAGCAACACCCGCGATGTCCACGCAGCATCGACATCTTTTGGCAGCAAGCTGTCTTTACCTGGTCAACTCAAAACTGAAAAGAAGAAATGAAAGGTTGGCATGGCTGCCAACCTTTCTTTTTCTTGCTGGGAAAGTTTGGAAATGGAAGGAAGACGGAAAGGGGGGGGGGGGTAGTTTTGGTCTGACGCCGCTGTGCACAGCAAGACTGGGCACAGAGCTCAGACTTTGGCTTAGCTTTGTGGTAGACTCTCCAACACGAATATATATATATATATATATATATATATATATATATATATATATATATATATATATATCACAGCCTCGTGTAGTACACGCCGCGACACAGTTTGTGCACAAATAATTTTCACGCGAGGCGATTACAGAGAGGCACATCAATGTGCCAATATTGTGACAGTGGATTCTAAATCAGAAAAAAATAATAAACAGATCCGTCGCACTTGCTATCTGTACTCGGTATTTATATATCGATTCATATTTAAATTTGAGGTTTCTACTATTTCAATTAAAGCAGACGTGGCAGCGCAGGTCTGAGCCGCTAACCGCGCAGTTAGTTCAAATGTTCCGGGCGCCCCCAAGCTGCGACAACTCGAGTTCAGCGCAAATTCACATGCCGTAATTCGTGCCATCCTGGCTTCGTTCAATCCTCAATTTCACTAGCGATCCTCAATTTCACTAGCGATCCCCAATTTCGCTAGCGATCGAAACGCCGAGTTCGGTTTGGGAGCGACGACTGCCCCAGAAGCGCGCTAAAAATTACCCACAAAAAGATGCCAGGAACGCAGGATGCACTTTCCTGACCTGACATACCGATTAGGATAGTGCTTTCCTCCATGGACGAAGACGATGAGCCGAGGGCGCCGAATACGGCAGCCGTGCCGGCAGAAGCAGCTGCGATCGGTGTGACTCGGTGAGCAGGGTAACAGTCCAGTAATGGCGGTCGGTCATTCGGGCGGGTTCAGATTCTCCCAAATGCCCGGATGAGGGTAGGCGGCGCTACACTCGTTAAAATGGCGCCGGCCAGGAAGCCTTAGCTTGGAACGGTGTGCCATTTTAACGAGTGTAGCGCCGCCTACCCTCATCCGGGCATTTGGGAGAATCTGAACCCGCCCGAATGACCGACCGCCATTACTGGACTGTTACCCTGCTCACCGAGTCACACCGATCGCAGCTGCTTCTGCCGGCACGGCTGCCGTATTCGGCGCCCTCGGCTCATCGTCTTCGTCCATGGAGGAAAGCACTATCCTAATTGGTATGTCAGGCATGGGAAAAGTGCATCCTGCTTTCCTGGCATCTTTTTGTGGGTAATTTTTAGCGCGGTTCTGGGGCAGTCGCCGCTCCCAAACCGAACTCGGCGTTTCGATCGCTAGCGAAATTGGGGATCGCTAGTGAAATTGAGGATCGCTAGTGAAATTGAGGATTGAACGAAGCCAGGATGGCACGAATTACGGCATGTGAATTTGCGCTGAACTCGAGTTGTCGCAGCTTGGGGGCGCCGGGAACATTTGAACTAACTGCGCGGTTAGCGGCTCAGACCTGCGCTGCCAAGTCTGCTTTAATTGAAATAGTAGAAACCTCAAATTTAAATATGAATCGATTTATAAATACCAAGTACAAATAGCAAGTGCGACGGATCCGTTTTTTATTTTTGATTTGGAATCCACTGTCACAATATTGGCACATTGATGTGCCTCTCTGTAATCGCCTTGCGTGAGAATTATTTGTGCGCAAACTGTGTTGCGGCGTGTACTACACGAGGCTGTGTTATATATATATATATATATATATATATATATATATATATATATATATATATATATATATATATATATATTCGTCTTGGAGAGTCTACCACAAAGCTAAGCCAAAGTCTGAGCTCTGTGCCCAGTCTTGCTGTGCACAGTAACGTCAAAACAAAACGCCCTCCCCCCCCCCCCTTTCCCGTCTTCCTTCCATTTCCAAACTTTCCCAACACCATCGGCCGTCCAAGAAATGGTCGCAGCACACACGACTGCTCTTCGATGGCAAGAAGTCTTCCCTGTTTAAATTCGCTAGCCACCGGCGTCGTAGGTCCGGAGAAGCGGGAACCGGTGCAGCATAAACATGCCGCACCCACACGCATCCTGTTTGACAGCGTGGGTCTCGCACACTGAAACGGCGTTTATTTTACGTTTTCTTTTGTTGTTGTTATTTGTACAACAATTACAGCACAGTGCTGCCCGGTCGATTCTTTTCTTGCATAGGCCATGTCACGCGCGAAAACACGCTATAATATCAAAGCGGCGCCTAACATTGTCGAAACAACTTGCCTCCGTACACTGCGCACGTGCTTTCTAACAGTCCACTCCGTGAAGCAGACGAGCTTTCAAGGGAAAGGGTAAGCGGAGGGTTGGCGCAGCGCTCTGGTTCGAGAGTGTTTTTCCCTTTCTGCATCGACCTACTTGGAAGGGTGTACCAGTTTTTCCCCTCGGTATCCCCATCATTTTATTTTTATTTATTATTTATTTTTTCATACTGCAGCCCCGTCGGGTACTATTTCAGGAGTGGGAGGGGGGGGGGAATAACAATTCAATATCGAATAAGACAGAAAAAACACGAAACATAGTAAAATAAGATCAACCAACGTCAGCCGCACACAGAAAGTCGTCTGTAGGTTGCGGGCTTCTAACTCCGATTCCCTCCGACCCTGATCCCGGTTGAATATGACACAACAATATTTCGCTCTTGGCAAAATGGTTTATTCACTCACTCATTGCCTTGGCGGGTTTCGGGATCGGGTAACGGTCATCAGCGAGGCCGGGGGAAAGTCCGCTGCCATAGCAGCTTCTCCAAGTCCCAGCGGTATACGTCAACACCGTGTCATGGGGACGTCGTTGCCCATCGCGTCGTCCGGTCCGTTCGTTGAGTCCGCCACTCAACGTCTTGCCCGCACTTTCCCGCTCCAGCGTCCGTGTCCCGTCGAATCCCGCGCCAGCGTCTTCCTCTCCTGTCCCGCTGCGCGCTTGCCGTCCGCCGTTCGAGAGCCATCGCCGTCCAGAGAGAGAGCCTTCCTTTGTCCGGCTTCCCCTGTTCAAGCCATCGCCTTATCGTTCTGGGGGCCGAGTCCCGTGAGGTCAGTTGGCGTAGGGAGTGGTCCAGCGGACCTTGTGGTACGCGAGGCTATGGCCGATCCCCGAGAGCATGACGTATCTCGGAGGCCGGAAATTGGGGCCCAGAGGGTCGGCGCGGGAGAAGGCAGCCAGATCTCCACAAGGTAATGAACGGATGTTACCGGGTACCAGAGGCCGATGTTCAATTGATCTAGGAAAAAAACTGTACTTAAACATGTGTGATGGAAAATAAAGATAATTTTTAAGGTGATTTTTGATCTATTTTCTGTCGCTAAGCTGTGGTATTCTCTACATGTCTTGCATCGTTCTAGACTTCACATTCAGATGCTGCATTGTGTGTTCGCTGTACATGTGTGGACGTCCAACTGGGAGCAGGTCAGTCGAATGAATATGTTTAGAAGCGTTCGGCATGGTGGTCTTTTATATCCCACCTTTTAATACGCCAAGTTGTTAACCGTTTTCTTTTCCTGCGAGATCAAGAAGATCCCTTTCTGTGTACTGTTCTTCAGGTTCAATTGTCGGGTGTCTTGCCCAATTTCATTGCTCATGTAGTGACGGTGCTACGGGACCACTGAGTTCTAATTTGAAGCAAGTTGTCGGTGCATACAAATTTTAGAGCGCAGCTCTTAGGCGCCCGTTTCCGGCTTGAGCGGCGTCGCCGTCGGCGTAACCGCAAGGTCACGTGACCCCCAAAATCACGTGACCCCCAGATCACGTGACCCCCCAGGTCACGTGACCCCTCTGAGGTCATGTGACTCCCCGAGGTCACGTGACCCCCTCCCCCGAGGTCATGTGACCCCCAGGCCACGTGACCCGCCAGGCCACGTGACCGCCCCCCCGAAGTCACGTGACTCCCCTGAGGTCACGTGACCCCCCAGGTCATGTGACCCCCGCCCCCAAAGGACATTGAAGAATGAGGGGAGAAGGAGGAGGAGGAGGGGTATACCCTCCCCTGAGTACCCTTCCCTCCTCCTCCTCAAGAGCTGCGCTCCAATTCGGCGTTACAGGAAGTTGTAAACGGCTTTCACTTTTTTAATCGCGCTTTTTTTTGTAACATTTGAGTACTGTTTCTTGAAAGCGTCTTACAAAAAAATGTAATAGAAACGTACTTTTCAATCTCTTTGTATCGAGCGGCTTACAGTGCATCTTCAGAACAGGATGTAGTTCGTCGCGTTAAGAAAATGTTGGTCCCGGCCGCAATAAAAACCTTTATCTTTCAACTTCAGATTCGATATAGCATGTTTTTTAGCTTGGTGGAACGCGGTGTTCTACTGGGATGTGCAGCAGCGAAACCAGAAAAAGGGTCTTTTCAAGCGCACACAAGATATGTTTCCCGCCTGTTGCCCCAACCGACTCTGTGCCGTGTGATTTACTTATGGTCATTGGCTTACACAGTATCTGGAAGAGACGCGTGGCAGTGCGGAATGCCGATGTAGATGCTCGACCAGTGTGTCACTATTTTGCTCAGAACATTAGTCAGTCATTAGATGGGCCTGATTGGCTGCCAATCCTAGACGAACTCTTCACAATAAGATCATGTTAATCAGGCTGCATCACTCGTAATACAGCTTGCCCTTTTTATAAGTGTTTTTGAAAGTATATATTTTGTAAATGAATAATGTCTGGCAATAAAGAAAAACAAAAATCGGTGGCCGAGTGGGCTAGTACACACTAGGGTGCCTCAATGCCCTTCTGTTTAGGGTGATGCCACCCTTTGTAGTACCCGATGCCGACAGCACGCGCTCACGGGTAAAATACAAAGAAATCGACGAAAACAAAATGTCGCCAGAGCCCAATCGGCGCCACAAACGCGTGCAGGGACACGCTCTTTCACGCTCTTCTGAACAAAATACACCATCTTCCCGAGGGGAACCGTGGGGTGATGCGGAGCATCGTGTTGTTTCCGAGGAAAGATTCAGTTGCGTGCTGACGTCGAGAGATGGCGCCACCGACTTCCCTAGCGTTATCCCCTACGCTAGCCTTCGTCGCGGCTCGCGGCAGAGAAACTTGGAACGCTCGCCGTTTATTTTTTTTTTTCACACTTGAAGGAGAGGAGACTAGAGGAGGAGAGTTGCGCGTGCGCGCGCGGTGTGAGGAGAAGCGAACGCACGCGCAGTGCACGCAGCTGGTATACTTCGTTTCAGCTTGTGTCCAGACGCAGCCGATGCTACATGCGCGAGCTCCGGGCTTCCAGCGTCCCTGCCAAGCACGCGCGCTCGTGCAGTACAGGCACCGTTCAGGGCCACACGCTCGTGCTTGTAGCATCGGCTGCGTCTGGACCCAAGCTGAAACGAAGTATAGAGAGAGCGAGCGGAGAGAGTAACGCGCAGCTGTTGGAGAGAGGGAAGGAGGAGAGTTGCGCGTGCGTAGTGCGAGTGCGGACTACGACGCCGACGCCCAGGCCGCGGGACATAGGCCCGAGCAAGAGATGCTCCGCATCTAAAAGAAAAATGAAAGTGTGGGACAAAATGGCCAGATGTCTCCACCCTAAGCTAAGCGCACATGAAGGCACCCTAGCGCACACCAGCTCGGAGCACGTGGAGCGAAAGCTCGCGCTGCAGAACCCAGGGATTTTTGGTTCAATCTCCACCTCTGCCCGTTTCGATATGGGTGAGCATTGTACCGGCGTGCGATCATGGATCACTACAGCGGGGTTGTATCGCACTGGCTAAATTGCTCATCTACAGCTGAGTGAGAAGTCACCCGTTGGGGCAGACGAACTTCGGGCGGTATAAGCATACACCACTAATTGCAATTGCATTGCCAGACCATGCGTTTGTTATGCTGTCAGTGATTATAGTAATGCCTTTTATATGTAACATACTTCGTAATGCCACAACATACGGAAAACAAATCTCACGTACCTTTTTTTCTGTGCGTGTGGCGTACACGCTTATTCGTGCCTTCATATTCGCTGGTTTTCTTCGCGCAATTCTCCCGCGTTGAGAGCGGCAAGATGAACGCGCTGACCTGATCCTAACAAATAAAACGGGTATTTAGTTCGCCCGTTCTTTGGAAACTGTCCACGCAACCCAGACAGATTTACACCGATTAGTGCAGATCGCGTATGAACGCGTTTGAGGTGAGTGATGCGACTTTTTCCGAAATCGCGTCATTATCAGTTTTAGAATGGTGTACGCAAAAGCTTTGTGTACGCAAAGAAATAGCGTCGTCGTCACGAGCGAATATAAAACGCCGTTTGAGATGGGCGCATGCGGAATGGTGACGACGGTATTTCTTTTGCGTACGCATAGTTCTTGCGTACGCCATTCTAAAACTCGCTATTATCCCCATCGTAATAACAAAGAATCAAGTTCGAATCCTGTCGCAAATTTATGAATTCCTTTAAAAATCAATGCGATGGAGCGTTGTGAAAATAAATAAATAAACAAACGTAAAGCTTTAAGCTTTAGCGTTGTCTGGCAGTAGCAGACTGGACGTCAAAGGCCTTCCAAAATGACGCCAGTATTTCCATCCGACAACACACTAGCTGGTCCCGTTCCCTCGGGACAAAATAGCCGGTCGGCGGCGGATGTCAGCCGCCCGGTGTCTCTCGTCAGTCGTGGTGCAGCGCCGCCGAGAAACAATGGAGTCTGAGAGCCTTCGACGCGGGGCAAGGTGAAATAACAGCTGAGGGCCCTTCGGCGGCCGAAGCGCAACCTTGCTTCCACCGCAGAAGGCAGCCGTCTCGAAACCACTCACTGCCAGCCCTGCTTGGTTTCGTTACTTCATTTTCCCCTTCCCTCCTCTTCCCGATCTCCTCGCTTTGTTTCTCGTCCGTATCAAATGCGGCATACCGCGGCCTAGAGGACGCGAGACTTCTGCACTTCGCTTCAACCCGAAACTGGCAGTGCGGTAGGAGCTACTCGCTCGCCGGACCGATCAATCGCCTCCCTTTCATCAGCTGACCCCGCTCTCTGCGCGTCGCTATGTACGCGGGAGCGAGATCACGTGGCCAAGTAGAGACGCACGGCTGGTCTTACGAGCACGTGGCAGCTTCCACCGCACTGCCAGCTTAGGGACGAATGGTATATAGATTTTGTTTCTGTCCTTCCGAAGGCGGCTTTTTGCGGCTCTTATTTATTTGGCCGCCGCTCTGATGGCGGCGGCGCGCCACCAAAGACGGCGATGAGTGGCTGGTTGAAGATTTTTTCCGCGCGAATTGCTAGCCCCTGTCAGCGGGAAGGAAGAGCAGCGGAGAGAATGTGGAAGCTGCCGGTTGTCAGGGTGGGAGACGAGACGCGGATACGCGCGTGGTGCTTCTTCAGTGGCCGATCCCCTGGGAGCGGTGCCTCATCGACTGCGGGCCCGGCCAGGCCAGTAAACTGCCGGGAGTCGCAGAAAAATGACGAGCGAAGGGATCAGCGTAGCTCAGTTTGGCGAATAATTAGCCCAAACATCGCGATTTCTTTTTTTTTTGTATTTTCGTTTGTTTATGCGCTCGTATACGTGAGCCGAGGAACAGGAAGCAAATCTAGTTCGTTGTCCTTGTCTTTTTGTTTGTTTTTGTTTTGTATTAGGACAGTGATTTGAAACAAGCTGAACCGGAGGAGGAGACGCAAGCTGGGTTGTTGTTGGCGAGGGTAGGTAACCTGTCCCCCCTCCACCCCCTTCCCTTCCCCTCACCGTCCATGGACGTTTCCGTGTTCTACAATCGCCGGGACTAGTAGTCGACACAGGTTATAGAAGCTGTCAACAACCTCCATCCTTGTTTGTTACTCGAGTTGATACTATCAAAAATCGTTAAGCTATCACCTTATCTTACGCATTATACATCGGGGAAAAAGAGGCAAAACAAATGGTGTTGTCTTCGTGAGCGGATCTTCAGGCGGTTGTAAAACGGAATATAAAAGTGTTTTTTTGTGCTCGTTTTTAATTTTTGTTGAAACTTGTATCGTTGTCGACCTTTGACTTCATGTCTAGTGTCGGTATACTTAGGCAAATCCTATCCTAGTCTTATCTGCACTCAAACTAAGCAACGGTGTCCACTCACTTCCACTTTTCGAGCGTATGGAGAGAGGTCTCGCACACGTATCTCGAGCATTTCCTTTTGCGGCTTTTGCTGGCAATGCTTCGAGATTTGGATGCAGGCCTTTGCTTCCTGTTTCGGTGCACAAATTACGAAGAATCACCCCCGTCTATCACAGACACGTCGCCTTGCTTTTTGCTCGCCTCTGGCCGAAGAACCGATACGAGGAAAAAATACCACGTGCGGGCCATTGGCATATCTATTTCCTCGAAGATAAGAGCAACTATGTCAGGTTTTATTTTCCGCCAACATATACGTGTCCGAATCAGAATCACGGGGTGCCTTTTTCATGTTGGCTAACAACCCCTTTTTTCGAATTTCCTCCCTTGCCTTATTAATGACGCCACGTGGCTGAACTTGGACGGCTGCCTTTTTGTGTTCCAGACCCAGCTAATGTGCTTTGTTGGTAGTCTATACCTGTTTTCACCCCAAGAAAAGAAAACAAGTTTTGCGCATTGTTCATACGCGGCGCGAGGTAGTTCTTACGAGATTTGGTTGTCGGAGGAAAAAGCGATGCTTTTGGCGTTTGTAACGTGTACGTCTTGATAAGATAACATATATGTAATCTAAAAGGCACCTACATATATCTTAATTATACACATAAAGAAGGAAATCAGAGATGATCCGCGCGAAGCCGGACTTTTTTTTACTGCGGTTCTTGAGGTGAAAACGGGTGTAGTATACATGTTTTTTTGGGACGACTACGGGAATTTGTGAGATAGGAAAAACACAAGATTCTCTTTTAAGGCTTTACACACTGTTTTTTTAATCGTGAAATCTACATTATTTCAGTTTTGCAGGTGAGTTATATGACCAGAGGACATAACATGTGGAGCCAATAGTCATGATAAGTCGGTAAGTTAACTAAAATGTGTTAGTCAACATTTACTGAAAATATACATATATGGTTCGAATTAAAAACTCGCTGAGCGGCATACAAAACACACACACACACACACACACACACACACACGCACACGCACACGCACACGACACACACACACACACACACACACACACACACACACACACACACACACACACACACACACGCGCACGCACACACGCACGCACGCACGCACGCACGCACGCACGCACGCGCACGCGCACGCACACGCACACGCACACGCACACGCACACGCACGACACACACACACACACACACACACTATATCGGTAAATTTTCGGAAAAATATTAGAGTGCAAGGAAAGCAGGATATTCCGATAAAGAAAAAAGTGACAAGTCGTGCAACAGAGACACGGCTAGCGGTGCGAAAACTCAACCGCGCGGTAGTGTCGCCTCTTATCATTCGTGTTTTCGTACCACCAGCCTTACGCATATTGCACGACTAATAACCTTAGGGAATACCCCACTTCCCATGCGCTCAGTCCTTTTAAAATTTCATGACTTAGTGGTTTCTTATGACACTCAGCAAGATTGTTATTGAAACCCTATCTTTAGTTTAAAATAATAATAAAAAAAAACGTGCTAACAGATTTGGCGTTATTCTCCGACTGATCATAACCATTAGCCCCTTATGTTACGCAACCCTTGGCCGTATAAATCAGCTGGATAAACCACAGCATAGTGTGAATTTCACGGCTTCTTTTTACAAATTTTTTAAAGCAAATCTGTAAAGCTTAAAAACATCTCCCTGCGTATCCGCTACGTTGCCATAACAATATTCAGAAAAAGGCAGCTTGACTGACAACTTTGTCGGGCCCGCTTCAGACGAGGCAAAGTTCCCAGTAATTTCGAAGCAAATACTGTATCTCAAAAGTGAACAAGAATATATTAGGTACTTAATTCGCTAATTATTACTTTTAAATTCGTAACCTGGCGTCCGCTGCGGTCAATGACGGTATCTTGATTTGCCCTTTTATAATTATTCTCAGTCGTTGGTAAAACCTTGAAAATCCCTGTATAAGGATTCATAAAAATAACAGGGATTCCCAGAAGTATAAGGACATAGAAGGTAATTTGAAACGATCAGCCGGATTTATATGTCTAAGCGATATGTGTAGACCGTCGCAGGGTATCCGTATATACGCAGAAAACCTTTGGAGTCACTGTGCGTAGACAATGAAAGGTAATTAAGCATTCTATGCCAATTTACGTAATTATGATGCTTACCGCAAGGCCAAAGAGCGGCGACGGTCAATCGAGTCAACCTCGGCTCGTGAGGCGCCTTGATCCACGAGGACACATGTGGACTGTTGCCGAAGGCCGGGATCCGGATAGGCGGCAGGTTTCACACCACACACGCCACCGGTCGGCGAATTATCGCATCATCCGTTACGTCGATGATCCTCACTCTCGCTCCTTGATCCGAGGCGTGCTCTTGAAACGATTGTAATCTTTATGCAGTCGTGACTCGTGACACGACGTGCCTTTCGCGAGGGAGTCAATGTTTTCAGCTTAACGATGTCTTAATTTGGAACAATAAACCAAGCAACAGGAAAGCAAAAAAAAAATAACATTTAAGTATTTAAAAAAAAGATTTTTTTTATTTATTTTTGGAGTTGGAAGAAGAAAGTTAAGGCCATCGCGCTCTAACACATCGGCGGTGGAGCCTCTTCACTGCAGTTAACTCTGCAGAACTATCAGGAGTATCGTGTAATCACCTTTTCGTTATGCACGTTATGGAGACCCCCAGGTAAGTGGCCGTCGTGCTGCACTGGTAACACTGCGCCTCAACAACAACTGAAACAGAAGTTTCCCATTTTGAGGCAGGCCAACTTTAGTCTGTCTACGCACACACACAAACCCAATAGATCTGACTTCACGAACATTGATTTCAGTACACAGACGTCGTGCATTTCATTCGTTTATGTAGAGGCGTCGGAACGATTCGGGAGATGGAGGGACAGGGGTGGTGGTGGGGGAATTTCCTGACCCTTCAATGTATTCTTTACGTGAACATTTTGAAATGTCTGGATGGAGGAGAAAGGACGATTTCCCCCCTCTGTTCCGACGTGACTGCTTTCATTCTGTCTCAAGGAAGAGTGCGCTAATTGGTGAGCGTTTCGCTCCGATTTCAGGGGACAGACGCGCGTTCTTTTCCTCAGCCTGCTGCTGCGTGGAGAGGACTGCAACCCGTTGGTCTAACGGGAAGCAAGCGGACGACAGATTTTATGGCGCGCTCCAAGCAGCGGAAGTGCCCGCTGGAAAGTTCCGGCTCGCCGATAATAGGCAAGGGTGCGACTACCGCATCTGATTGATGAAGACCGGAACGACCAGCGAGCAATTTTATTTATGGCGAGAGACCGCGTCCGCGATTCGGGACACGGCGTGTACAGTCCCAACTAGCAATCATACTTCAGTGAAGCATGTCAGCAAACCTTAATGAAAAAAAACAAAACAACAAAAAAAAGAATAGACGAAAGCACGACGGCATTCTGGGTGTTGTCACGGGACATAAGGATTGACGGATGCTTCAACAGCATTGCAAGAGCGTGTACTAGCAGATAAGGCTTTAAAGCATTTACCTCCTTTTTACGATCTCTCTTTCTCTCTCTCTCTCTCTCTCTCTCTATATATATATATATATATATATATATATATATATATATATATATATATATATATACAGGGTGTTTCACGAAAGGTGGACAAATTCGATATTGGGAAAACTACGCGTCGCACCAAAAAAAGGCTTGTGTCGTTTTGGTCCTGGGCCAGGGGCCTATTTAGGAAAATGATTAAAGTCCGAGATAATTACATTGTTAATTATTTTTGCGTAATTAACTTTTTTAATATTGGGTTTAAGGGCATGGTTTCAATTAGAAAATTGCTTAGCGTCATCAAAAAACACTACATCAACAAATTGCATAACGATAGAAGGCACGCGAAGCATTCTACGGCCTTCTGAAAAACCGTACAAATTCGACGGGTTTTTAAGTTTCGGTTTGTTATCGGAGCGCATCTCGGCCTCGGCAGCACCGCGCCCCGTGGAGAGATAGTGCATCCAACCTCTGCTGCGCTGTCATCGCGCGACGCAGCAAAGGGTGGTTGCACTATCTCTCCACGGGGCGCGGTGCCGGCGGGGCCGAGATGCGCTCCGATAACAAACCGAAACTTAAAACCCGTCGAAGTTGTACGGTTTTTCAGAAGGCCGTAGAATGCTTCGCGTGCCTCTATCGTTATGCAATTTGTTGATTTAGTGTTTTTTGATGACGCTAAGCAATTTTCTAATTGAAACCATGCCCTTAAACCCAATATTAAAAAAGTTAATTACGCAAAAATAATTAACAATATAATTATCTCGGACTTTAATAATTTTCCTAAATAGGCCCTGACCCAGGACCAAAACAACACAAGCCTTTTTTTGGTGCGACGACGTAGTTTTCGCAATATCGAATTTGTCCACCTTTCGTGAAACACCCTGTATATATATATGCCCCAAGAGTGGGTTTAGCTTTTTTTTTCAGTTAAAAAGACACCAAGTTTTCCAAAGCCATTTTTGTACCTAAATAAACCACGTATGTTGCAAAATGTCAACAACATAACAACAACAAACAACAACAACAACGCAAAAACAACAAAAACAACAACAACAACAGCAAAAACAACAAAAACAACAATTAAAGATGGTGCACCGTGTGGGATACTTTTAGGCATTCCCAAACATGGTTTATAGCAGTCTTGAAGAATGAGCACCCCCCTCCCTTCCGTTCTAACTCCATTCGGGGAATAGACTACTTCCCAAAAATCCCTGAATACATCACGGCGCGCGTTGCATTCTTGGATCTCTTTCGCCATGGAGAGGAGTGGCATGAATTCGATTTCAATTGCCGCGTTGACGAAGTAGTGCACCTCAGCACTGCGTGGAAATAAAGTCAGCACTCGCTTGTATCGCACCCATTCCTCTTCGTGAGAGCCCCCGTTGACACACGAGCCTCCAGCGGCCATAAGGACCTGCCTACACTTAGCGAGGAGTAGGAGTAAGGCCTGCCACGTCCAATATCTTTCTGGTGACCAGGGCACCTAGGTTGGACATTCACATGTACGTTTTAAAAGGCCAGGGAAGTGTCGTATTGGCGTCTGATTGGTGGAGCCAATGGCCTCCACCATCCAGACGCTAATACGTCATTTCCGTGACCTTTTAAAATGCACATGTAAATGTCCAATTTAGCCATCCTGGCTACCAATCCACAATGCAGCAAAACTTTCCCGGGTCCCGGATCATTCAAGCCTAGGACATTCGACGATGGAACAGGATGATCGGCCAGGGGTTACGGCCCATTCGTCACATGTCGATTCGTCATAGGGCAACTGGTAACAGGCCCGTTCGTCACAGCGGAACATTCGTCATGGGATGATTCGTCACGCTGGCAGTTCGTCACACAATGACCCCAAGATCGTTAAACGTCTTTTTTTTTCTATTTTGTTTTCTTAGAAAAGTTACGAAAGGGGGTCACCCAACTAAATCCGTACAAGGTCAGTGCGGTTGACTACTGTACGAACGGGAACAAAAGCATGTCCCAATGACCCAAAGATAAGGCAACATGCAGCCTTTAGCCTGCACGTTGTCTTATCTGGGTCACCTTTACTAACAAAAGAACTTCGAGAACATAAAGTTCACAATAGAAAAAACCCTACTAAACCCGATTCTTTTTTTTTGTGCCCCTTTCAGGGTTTATTATGCCGGTTGCTCCCGGATTATAAAACACGGATCTCTTTTGCTTCCCATCTCACTCTCGATTTCTAAATGGAGGTAGTTACTACTAAGAGAGGTGGCGATATGCTTCTTCACGAAGGACATTCCTACACTTGCATTAAGGTTAACGAAACTACAGCTGTATTGGGCCTGCTCGACGAAGAGGAGTTTGTAAAACTAAAATAGTCACCGATCACGCCAAGACTCGTGTAATCTCTTATTCCAGTGACCATGCGCATGCCGGTGACCTCACCGAGATAAACGTGCTTCGGGTTCGTCATCAGATGAAGGAAAAGGCTGGTATGTACCAAAATCTGTTCCTGCTCTTATATTCCCCAAAGAAGTTCACTAACGTCCTTCCTTATTCCAGTGGAAGGCCGTCTAGCACCGCACCAAATACTTCTGGATGCGGCTGCCTGTGTCAGTGACGACACTGTATCGCAGATTCTCGCACCGTCAACATTTCGGCGCACAATCCGCAAGCAAAGGCAGCGGGCGAATTTCGAGTACAGCGTATACATCTTGCTAGAGCCGACATACGAATGCCCACAGAGTTTAAGGTAAAGTGTATTGCAGCGCAAAATCACAGTGCGCGACATATGATAATAATGACTGTTTTACCTGCATGCAGACCACAACCAAAGGAGATTCCTTTCTCCTCCGCCACAGCGGAGAGGGCGACAGCGAAAGAATCCCGATCTTTGCTGCCGAGCGCAACTTGAGCTGTCTGGCTCAGGCGACTACGTGGTTCGCGGACGGGACCTTTAAAGTCACCCCGGCACAGTTTTACCAACTGTACACGGTGCATGCCACAGTCAATGGCGTGGTAGTGCCAATGGTTTACGGCTTGCTGCCCAACAAATCTCAAGCTACCTATACAGAAGGTAAGCATTCAAGAGCTCTGATAAACGTATAAAACGAAACGCTCGGTGGCCTTGTTGGATATGTGTTCAAACACTTCAAAATATGTTCGCTCTTTTTAAGGTTTTTCGACGTCGTGCTGAGTCACATGGGGACCAACTGCCTTGAGGTGGCTTACACGGACTTCGAGATAGCGGCCATCAGACGCGATACAAGCCATGATTCCCGGCGCTAGGATACAGGGATGCTTATTTCACTTATCCGAGTCGGTGTACAGGAAGGTGTGCGCCAGTGGTCACCAGAGTCGCTACAATTCAGATGAAGAGTTTGCTGTTCTGGTATGCGACATTCTATTCTATGTCTTATTGTTGTCTTTCAGTTAAGCCAATTGGTTACTTTATTTCTTGTGGATTTTCAGATGAGAATGCTTCCAGCATTGGCCTTCTTGCCAATCGCCGACATTTCCAAGGCCTTCCAGGACCTTCTCGAGGTTTTCCCCACCGATGCCTCACTCGTGGCGGACTACTTCGAGGACGTGTATATCAGAGACGCCGTCGAAACGGCTTGTCGTCGGCCAACTTCCCTCCTCTGGTTTGGTCAGTCAGAGAATCAACACTAGCAGAAATGCCAAGGACGAACAACAGCATCAAAGCGTGGCACCGGGAACTGCAGGTAAGAACTGACCTAATCCTCTGAGAACTTGGAAGTTTTCTGTAGCACATTTTTGCATTTGTGGCTCAAAATTTCAGTACGGTGCCCACTCAAAAGCTTTCTCCACGAGTGTGCGTGCTTTTTTCTTTTATGCCAGAGCAACGTGGGCTGCAGTTCTCCCAATATCTGGGCGTTCCTGGGCTGCATCAAGAGAGAGCAGTCCTTGACAGAGATGAAGCTGGCTCAAGCAGAGGGCGACGACATCTTCGAGGGTGTCGAAGAAGCACGCCGACTGCAACCGGCGTCTTCAGATCATTGTGAGCCGCTACGATGGTCGCAATAGTCTCGAAACCTTGAGGGCGGCAGCTCGGAATATCGCTTTTTAATTTGTTTTTATTTCGCTGCAATAAACTTGTTGTTTTCTAAGTACAACGATCACTTGTTTGGATGTTTCCTCTCTTCAGTAAAAATGAAATATAACGTACTAATATTTATTGCATGCAAAGCCAAGTGAATATAAGTTGGGCCAATTCGAATATCCGGTTCGCACAGTGACAAACTTTCCTAATGACAAATTCCCCTATGACGAATGTTCCGCTGTGACGAACGGGCCTATTACCAGTTGGCCTATGACGAATGCGCACATGACAAACGGGCCTACACCCGGAACAGGATGACCGGCCAGTACACTGCTTTTTCTTCCTTTGTTTACCGGCACGTGCACAAACTCTGGTACGTCGGGAGCCCCTAAAACGTGCCCCAGCATTCGATTCGTATTGGTAGGCAACATCAGAAATTTAAGGAAAGTCACATATTCAAAAATGCATGCACTGTATTTGGTCGTGACGGGATTTCGTGAATTGAGGATGGCAAATCGAAGTCGAAACGGTGGCCACAAGGTACCTAAGATAATTTGCACGGCACTATGTCGATAGGATCGCTTCGATTTTCTAAAAGGTCTATTAGAGTTTCCAATATTCCCTTCCTTTCAAATCTTAAAAGAAAAAAACATGCTGGGCTCATGTTTTAATTTTAGAGCGCAGCTCTTAGGCGCCCGTTTCCGGCTTGAGCGGCGTCGGCGTCGCCGTCGCCGTCGCCGTCGGAGTAACCGCGCGGTGCATTATGGGAAATATCCCATAATGCACCGCGCGAGCGCCCTCCCCCCCGGGGTCACGTGACTTCGGGGGAGGGGGGAGGACGCAGGTCACGTGACTCCTCCCCTCAGGTCACGTGACCCTCGGGTGACGGGAGGGGAGGGAGGGGTCACGTGACCCCTCAGGTCACGTGACCCCCGGGGTCACGTGACCTGGGGAGGAGGGGAGGGGGTCACGTGACCCCCCAGATCACGTGACCCCCTCCCCCGAGGTCACGTGACCCCCCGGAGAGGATTGAAGAATGAAGGGAGGAGGAGGAGGAGGGGTTACCCTCCCTGATTACCCTTCCCTCCTCCTCCTCAAAGAGCTGCGCTCCAATTCGGCATTACAGGGAGTTGTAAACGGCTTTCATTTTTTTATGCAAATGCTGGAAAATTTGTTAGGTTGAAAGCTGCTTTGATTAGGGTTCGTTCATTATCGGGACCATCGTAAGGCGAGAGTGAAACCAAGTATACGCGCTAAGTAATAGACCCTTGTCGGGGAATCAGCTAGCGGCCCTGCGTGTCACAGAAACATGAGACGGTTATGGCACTTTTGACCTCGCGCACGCCTCTGGAATGAGAGGGCCCGCATCTGAGAAAGGCGGGCAGCGTGACTTTTTCCCCACCTAGGGGCCTATGACCGTTGCCATAATCGCGTAAAGTCACAACAGCCTCTTTGTTGCGTCTCGCGGTACCAGGAGCGACATCTTTTCCGTCTTTAAATTTTCAGTTACGGTTGCTTGACAGAGGGCACAACCTCCATCCTCGAAGGAGCATGAAGCGGTCAGACAGTCAAGCAACCAGTCACCTTAACTGCAACGATGTTGTTTCAAGGGACCCTTTGACCGTGCTCTAGCGTTGCGCCAGCGGGCCGTTGGCACTTTGACCGGCCTAATCTTAAATACGATGCCTATTGACATTGTGCGTTCTTTTAAAACACTCGGCGGTATTTTTTCTGAGAACACCACCACGTAAATCACGTCACCAATAATTTATCTTGCATAGTCGGGTTAGTCCACCGTGACCACTCTGTCCTGCCAATTGTTTTACGATTACTTATTTACAAATCCCTCTTTTACTAACACTTGAGTTATTGTCACCTTGTATGGGGCACGACCACGTCGTCAAATTTAGGTAAGATATTTTTTCTCCAAAAGAAAATAATCAGAATTATGTGTAATGTTCCGTATGGCGCTCACACTGCTGATTTGTTTACACGCTTCACAATTATTTCTGCACACAATTTATACAATTACAGGTTGAGCGTTAGTTTCAGAAACGAAGAAAAAAGGAATTCTCGCTTTCTTGCTGGCCTTTCAACAATGGCCAAAAACATTCAGGCATATCCTACTTGTAACACTGAATGTTGCAGAGTGATCCCTCACAGAACAGATTATGGTAAACAAATGCTCAAATACACTTTGCCGAATTTGCTCCACAGCTTTATAAATAGTGATTTGAACAGTAGCTAAACAACCGCAAGGTGTGTACAGTTAACGCTCAAAATATATTCATGATTGACTGTTCTTTTTTTCCCCGGCTTAATTTCCTTTTTGTTTCTCTGGCTGCCGTCTGTTTTGCCATTGCAGGGGGCCGGAGGCTCGTCAAGCTGTTCCTTTCAGCTTTCTTTTCCGGCCTTACCTTTATAATTTTTGTGAGAAATAAATTATTATTATTATTATTATAATTATAATGTTGTCTAATCTGCTTTCAGGTCGCTCGCAGCGGGTGCGGGTGGGGCATGAGTTGAGCGCCGTGCGCTATCTGAAAGTAGGCGTTCCCCAAGGCTCTGTGTTGTCACCTTTGCTATTTAATATCTACGTCAGCGATCTTCCCTCTGCCATCGAGAGTTGTACCTGCTACCAGTATGCTGACGACACTCTGCTGATATCTCGGCATATCAATTTTGCGAGCGCCCTAGACATTTTACAAGTCAATCCTAATAAAGCAGTGGATTGGCACTCTCTGAATCTTTCAAAAGTGAATGTGGCTAAAACAAAATTGATGTGTTTTCGAAATCCGCTGAAACACGGTTTCATAGACAAGGCGTTTTTCCTTCATGGTATATTGTGCGACCCTTGTACTTGTGTCCCTGTTAAGTGGGTGGAGACCACTAAGTACATGGGAATTTTTTTGACCACGACATGTCTTGGAATAGTCAGTTGGCATATATATGTAGAGTGTTACGGAAAGTGGCCTGTATGCTTTATAATATTAAAAACTTTGTTCCTTTTCATGTTCGAAAAATTTTGGTTTATGCCCTGGTATAAAGTGTACTTAGGTACGGGATTACGGTGTTTGCGCACAGTAGTGCAGTGGCATGCTAAAGTGAACACCCTGTTGAAAAGTGTTTTGAAAAATGTGGCGTATACAATTCAATTTTCACAGACAGCACGAACATTTTCAGTGACCTTAAAATGCCAAATATTTCTTCTCTACTCCGACAAACAGTGATACTTCGTTATTTTTTGACGAATCGGTTTAAGATTTTGCACGATCCGGCTCGCACGCTAAGGAAAACAACCCGTTTTAAACGACCTCGTTGCTTCACAAGGTATGGGATGAGAACCCGTGATTACTATGTTCCGGATATTTTCAATGATCTCCCTGAAGGTGTTTTCTCTTTCGACTCTAAAACTAAGGTTAAAAGATGGCTCCGTTCTTTTATGGTCGATTCAGTGTAGGTAGTCATGGGTGTGTAGAAGACCAGAGTGTTAGATACGTAGGTTAGGTGTGTGTGTGTTTTTTCTCTTCTTTCTTTTCTGTTTTTTTTCTTTTTTTTCTTTCCTTTTGCGCTTTTGTTAACATGCTGATGGTGAGTTTGAAGGGTTCCAGTCCCACAAGCCATTTAGGCTTTGACTGACCCGATTTTTCACTGTAATGTGGATGTTGCAAATAAAATAATTAATTAATAAATAATAATAATAATAATAATAATAATAATAATAATAATAATAATAATAATAATAATATATTATTATTATTATTATTATTATTAAATGTTAAAAAATTGATTTCTGAAGTCACTCCGCCAAATTGTGCGCACAATTTTTTTTATTTGTTTAGGCCTGGTGAGATTAGTTTGCACTGAACAATGCTTTGACATGTCGATCAAACGCGAGGGACAGTTGCAAATAAATGAACGGAACGTTTTCATTCCTGCGTTTTTTATGTACATCCGTAGGCTCTTCAAAACTAAGGGCTGACACTGATGCGTGTAAAATCAATCGAAACTCCTTTGAAATTCAGAACGCGCGAAAATTGGCCCGCGCTATTTTTAAAAGAAAAAAGGGGGCATTTATTAGACGTAAATCGACGCAAAGCTGATTTTGTTAAAAGGATACTCGCGATTTCCGCACCGTAAATACCCACGCGTAGTTCATTTTTCAACAAAATAGCGTGGCTCCATTTCGTTCATATTGCAAATTTTGTGGAACTTTCAAAAAATCTCATATATACAGGGTGTGCCCCCAAAAACATTTACAGATTTTTTTTTTTTCACCGCACAAGTAAACTACGTATCGCCGAACGCTCATTCTCCGCCTAAATGTAGCGCTAGATGTCCGCACAAGATACAACAGTTTCGTAACTATCGGTTACCTTATTTCAAAGTTGGAAACGATTTTTTCGAAACCTTCAGTGGGAAAATGGAGGGCTATGAACCTCGTATAATACCTCGTAATACCTCACATAATACCTCGTATAATACTTCGTACAATACATCGCATATTACAAAACAAAACGAGCAAATCTTTTTTTTTTTTTTAGTTGAAATGTTTAGAATGTCGCCTATACCTTTTGACTGAGATAACGCTTAGTTCTGAAACTTTGGCATCTGGTTTGAACCGCCAGTGCTACATTTAGGCGGAGAATGGGCGTTCGGCGATGCGTAGTTTAGTTTTGAGGTAAACAAAACGATGTAAATATTTTTTTTAAAGACACGTTGTATATAAAACAAACAATTCCACACCATGAAAAGAAAGAAAAAGGCGGCATTTGTTGTAGGGAAATGGGAAATATGCTTTTAACAATATCACGTCGTCTTCTCTCTCTCTCTCTCTTCTCATTAGAGCAATATTACTAAGGTGCGCGTGAGTCTGTTTGAACCAGGCGGTGTTTCTGGAGAATGGCTAATGAAGTTTTTTTGCGTGATTAAATTTAATCGATTATTCGGGTCTACAATACATACTCCCTAAAATCACCTCAATGTCGGTGTCCCTGTCGTTATAAGACCGGGCTTTGTCGAGCTGGCAGAAACTGACCTGCTCCATAGTTTGTTTGATGACATCCTATATATTCCTCGTTCTTCTATACATCGGGGCCCGTTATTTAACTTGTGGTTTTCAGTAACAAAATCGTCAGCATTAAGTAGAGCTGCAGCATGCGGAACGTTTTTTTCTTTGTAGTTTACTTTTTTCTGTGGCCCACATTGCCGACGAGCTTAGGGCGCAGCTTTTTACTTACTATAGCAATTACTACACGTTCCTAATTTCCACCTTGACGTTAGGAGAACGCCTTAAAATTGGACAACTCAATTGAAGGACACCGTCTCAATTAAACGCTGAATTAAACACATTCATTTGAATCACCGACCCGTTAGAGGCACCATGAGGAACCGGCCTTACACTGACGCATGACTCCAGAAATGCATGGGACACCACTTAATGAGGACTTGCATGTAAGATTATACACTAGATGTTTTAGACTTAGGAATCTGAACTTGGAGACGAACTTAAAAAACGGTCGCGAGATCCCCCCTTTCCTCTCTTCCTGATTCTTTGCGCGTTCCAGCAGCCTAGCTGCGACTAAGCTAGATGCTCGACGTGATACACGACAGCGCAAGTGCCGCAAAATGCAATTCAAGGGGGTCGACTCATACATAACAACATCCCACCGTGCTAAGAAAGACTACAGATGACCCCTATCCCACCTTTTTGCCACTACTGTTTTTTTTTAATTTTCCTTCGCTCCGCTACGGGACGCCCAATAAAACAAACCAAATCAGGTGCGATGTATAGAAAAAAAAAATTACAAACTGGAACCCGCGAAATATATATAAAAAAAGAAAGATGCTCACTGTGTGTCGTTTATTGTGCAGTTCGCGTACGTATATACGTGCGGCAGTATACGGCATGCATGTGTACGGGCGGCCTATCGCGCGAATCTCGTTTGGTCGGTCCGGGGGTCCTGACTTTAGGACCCATTTTCGGGAGTGGGTGGGGGGTCCTCGGCGGCGTTCGTCTGCTGGCCCCCGTAAGAAATCGTTTTCGAACGGATCGACCTTCCGAGCCCCGTTCTACAGCGGAGCCGCGACGGTTATTTGTTTAAATGGGCTCGTTATCTGGACGCGATCGGCTCGTTGACCAATCTGTTCGGAGGGGTCGGCGCTAAATAGAGGGGCGTCACATATTTGGAACTTGTTTTTTCTATTTGCCGTTTGTCTGTCTCGCTGTCTGGGTTCAGTTGTCTCGGTTTGTTAAAGGATTTGTTTGACCGTGGCCGGTTGACCTCTCAGATAAACTGAATTTTGGGGCTCTATATTTCGTCTCACTCCAAGTTCAGCCGCAGCCGACGATCAAATGCAGACGCGCAAAAGCAGACCAGCAAGTTGTCTGCGAAAAGCTTGCGAAAAGCTTGCAAGTCGTCTGCGAAAAGCTTTCGCAGACGACTTGCAAGCCGTCTGCGAAAGCTTTTCTTTCGCAGACGGCTTGCAAGCCGTCTGCGAAAAGCTTGCTCGTCTGCGAAAAGCAGACGAGTAAGTCGTCTGCTTTTTGCGTAGGAGCTGCGGTGACGTCAGAACAACGCCGATCTCTGATTGGCTCTGATTGAAAGGATAGTAGGTAGCCTTTAATGCTATACATACCTCGGGGTCTATCCACTATTTTATTTTCCTCAGTCAATAAGAGGTTGGCATTATGACATCGTCGCAACCTTTGTGCAAGAGGCAGACGAACTTGCGCTCCACATAGAGCCAATCAAACAGCGTCAAAAGTGCCTCGTCATGTCAGCTTATTTGTGCGCTTACTATCACCGACTAAACCAATCAGGCACAGTGAATGGGCCGCGATCGTGCGCTTATAGTTCTGCGCGTGATTGGTTAAGCCGGCGAAGGCAACGAGGGGCCGCGATGACGCACTTTTGGCGGCGCTCCGTTGGCTCCACGCAATGGTAGCGTCGGCGGCTGTTGGACTTAGAGGGACACTGACAGGGTATTGATGCTCGTCAGGTTTTTATTTGTACTTGACATACGAGAGTCCAACTACCAAGAACACAATTTTCGGGTCGAAATTCGTTTTCTTTCCGCCCGAAAAATGCCAATCGAGAACTGGCAGGTGTCGCTACCGACGTGGGTTCCTGCAGGATGGACCAGGCTCGGCTGCGGTCCAGAATCCAGATACGGACGGAGCTCCGGGCAGGAATCTCACCAGGTGACAATGACGATAACTCTCCTTTATTTAGTCTTGTACACGTCAGGAGAGCATTGAGCTCTGACTTTACAGCAGCTAGCAGCAGCTATAAGTCTTGATCTAGGTGAGCTCCTTAGCAGCGGTATTCAGCTCCTTTTGAAGTCTTTCGGTTGGCATGTGGTCGGGTGGCAGCCAATTGCGGCGGTGCACCAGTTTCCATCACCGGCGCCTTCTCGGAAGAATCCTCCGTCCAGGTGACGTCACACGTTAACGCACACCGCACCGAAGAGATCGTCTGTCTCGGTGGCGTCAGGAGTTCACACATTCCGTTTCGAGGATCGTCTTTCCAGGTGTCTTGGGGCAGGCTGGACGAGATACTGGTGGCGTAGTGTTCGTAGTCCAAGGCCCGCTGGGTTGACCTTGCCAGGATATCTCGACTTGAGTTCCAAGAAGGGCAGTCATCCGGCCGGTTCGACGCCTCGAACCAGACTTGTATACGTTACTGAAAAAAAAAGTAACCGTTTACAATTACAAATACCTCACTGTAAAAAGTTACCGATTACAATTACAATTACAGCCTAAAAATGTAATCGAAAAATTACTCAAGAGTAATCGATTACTTCCCACCTTACTTTTCATTAAACTTTTTTATGACGGGAGCATAATCGTTAGAATTTCGCGCTCAGTTGTTCTGGAAAAAAAAAAAGAAAAAAGCATGGACTATTTTTGTTTAAAGCTGAGTTAGTGACGCCAACACACCCAATCCCTTTCGTGGGGAAAAAATAAATAAAAATAGCGCTGTTTAAATACATTACTCCCAAGAGGCCGGATAAGGTAATTTTTCGTACCCAAACGTAATCTCCGTTGTACAAAAAAAAAAAAAATTGCCCAGTAAACGAAGCATAGTGAAGTGGCCCACTAATCCTCAAAGTCCGGTGCTTAATAATTACGAGAAAAAAAAATCGCTGTTGTCCGGACCTGATTGACTCCAGCACATCTACCCCCTCCCCCCCCCCCCCCAAAAAAAAAAAAAGAAATTGAGAAAATATGTAATGGGTAATTTTGTAATCGATAACAGCACAAAAGTATTCAATTACAAGGATCGTTACTCTTTAAAGGAAGTAATGGAAGGGTTACAAAATTACAGTAAAATGTAATCGATTACAAGTAACTTATTACTTGTAACGCGTTACGTATAAATCTGCTTCGAAGTTACGTTGCGGTGAAAGGTTGGACGACACCTCCTTCGTTCGGCGGACTGAAGTTTGCACCATGACGTCAATCGAGCGCTTCCGCTGACTGCTCCCGTGAGCGCAAGATGAGATGATGAGCCAAGGTTGCTGACGGCTTGTCGTCGCCGTTGTTGCCCATCGCAACACCGCTTTTACTATAGACCTTTTCATTTCAGTAGTTGCCTCACCGGCAGATAGAGGGCGCTGACGCACTCGGCGCCATTAGGTTGCTTCAATTTGGTTGGTTCCGGTTTCAACGTGAACACGGCTATGTTGCTGTTTTACGTTGTTTTTGCTCAATTTTGTAATTAGATTATTTTCCTTGTAGCACACAACCAATGAAACACTGGTACTGAGCCACTTTGAAGACTACGAGGTGTTTTTGAGCCTAAATTGCGGGCTTTTTTAACCAACTCCTTTGATGTATCTGACTATGGTTGGTTGCGAAACGCCTGACTGATGGACAGGGAAGATTACCATCATCTACGGCCGTACCCGATGACACCAGTTTCCAGAAAAACAAACTAATGAAGAGACTAACACGTGAATTGTAAAAAGCATATCGACAGCTTGATTAGCAATGTGCTGAATCGGCCAGAACAGATGAACTCGCGAGTTTACTACTCACTGTTTGGTTTTCGTGGGCACCCAACCTTTAGTGAACTTCGCAGACTAAAAACGTATCGTGTAATGACGCAGATAATTGATATAAACAAGTAATATCGTCTCAGCCTCTTCTTTTTTTTATGTGAGTACTTGAGCATGTTTTGACGGGCTGAGTAGGAAATTTCTTAAATTATCAACCCTGCTACAGTACTCATAAGCAGCATTTCGCGATATTGGACCGAGGAAATATATATATTTTTATATCAATATTTGCTTTTCAAGATGCGATATAAGTGACAAGCCCGTGAAATTAAATCTGGCATTTGTCTTCCGTAAAATTGGCCAAATAAAATTAAAGGGCACATTAGGAGAAATACCTCGGAAAGTTTGGCTGAATTTTAGCGCTAGGCACCACTTCACGGGCCTGTGTGAACAAACGGTTTTTTTTTGTTGAACATATTTGTTTTGTAAATTTTGGCGTCGCCAGCCAGCAAAAGTAAGCCTCTATTTGCCATTAACAAACCAGGACTCAAGTGATTGTTATGCAGACGGCTCTTTTTTTTTCGGCGTCAAATATTGTGAATTTTAGATACTAACAAAAATTAAAACAACGTACGCAAAAAATAAACAAAAAATCGTTATTATTACGCATGCGGCGAACCCAAACCGCGTTTTGGATTTGAAAATAGAAAGGACGTTATTTCTTTGTGCACACTATTCTAAAACTTGCTACTGCTAAGTGCCTGTGGCAGTTTCTTACGCAGGAAGTCTCAACCTTTGTGATAAAATAAATTAAGTGGACCGCACTGGTTATCTAAATAATAATCAATAAATCACTTAAATGATTGTCGAAATGAGAGTCAGCACAGTATACAATTTCTTAAACTTCATAGGTAAACCGACCAACCGAATGTTTACTTCGCAAAAAAAGATTGAGAACCTCATACACATGTGGGTGTGATATTATGAACAAACAAATCGCCTGATGTTGACGTACCATTACTTCTAGCCTCAGATAAAATACAAGTTAAACGTTCGTTGTCTATCTCCTCCACGAGTTTCCTCACATAATCAAAAGAAACTGTTTTCGATATATTATGAATACAAAGAAAGATACTTTCAGGAAGTACAGATAGTCTCCTTGCGCTGACTATTTTTGACGCCTTCCGATCCTAAATGCGCGATATAAATATACGCGCTTCTTACTGAGAATGTTCCGCCACATGTTAGTAAACAAACCTCAGTTGTTATAAGGACATTTGAAACCTCGTGATGTCTTAGTCGTCGAGTAAACGTCTCGGACTACAGTTTCCGAAGTAAGCCAAGAAAGCGCGGTGAAACGCGACGAAAAACACGAATACAACGCATCCGCCAAGGCGCGGAGGGGAGAGCGGAGCAGCAAGTTGAAGCAACCTAATGGCTGCCGCGTCACGTGATTCCAAGATGGCAGCGCCCATGCGGAGGAGCCTGAAAAGGTCTATACTCTGTTTCACCTTGTGATGTACCGCAGGAAAGGCTACAAGCGCGAGCTCCTTGCTCTGGGCACGGCCGGACTGGAAGCGCGCGCTCTCTTTCTCTTTTTACGGCCTTTGCAATTGGGGCAATCGCCACCTCCCGCCGCAATTTGCGGGGGCGCTGTCACCTCACCCCTGGGCTACCCTTTGCCGTTTGCACAGAGCGCGCCTGACATTGTATCTCAGCGCTGTCGCAGCTTGAGGCCGAGATTTTTATAGCCTTTGACACATGATCCTTACGTTTGGACCCTCAGCCACTATCTAATGCGCTTCTGATGTGCCCAAAACGGTGAATATTTGACGCACATCTCCGAGAGATTCGGGAGTAAAAAAGTAGTAAGTAGAGACAGCGAATGCAATTGCGGAAAAACTATACTCGTCTTTACCTCCAGGACTTCTGTTGCAACTCAAGAATAGGAGGAGACGGACCCCTTCTACGTAAAGGAACTTTAAATGATAAAAATCAGCAGAACCCATCCTTTGGGAATGATTATCTACGTTAATGCGAATAGCATCAAACGGTGCGGAGTTATGCGCGTTCGTCAGGTGGCCGGCACACTCTAGATACGCCAGCCCACTCTTGAGGCGATTCTAAATTTGTTGACACTTTCACAGCCCTGCGCACGATCTCCGCAGCCCAGCACGTGCGTTTGTGTCACTTAGGAAGGCGAGCAAAGCACGCGCCATACGCACAAACACTCAAAATGGTACCGACCAGACTTTCTGGCGTCTCAGCTAGTCTCAACCAACGGTACTCTAAACGGTTGTTTATATCTTTACCATAGGACGCGCTTTACAGCGCTGTCACAGCTACCGGTGCGCGCGTGTTCCATGCACGAGGGCTCATTCCGCTCTCGTGAGGCTGAGCACGGCCGCTACATCACCCTCTCCCGAGCGCGGGAGAGGGTGAGCTAGCGGCCGTGCTCAGCCTCACGAGAGCGGAATGAGCCCTCGTGCATGGAACACGCGCGCACCGGTAGCTGTGACAGCGCTGTAAAGCGCGTCCTATGGTAAAGATATAAACAAGTGTTTAGAGTGCGTTGAATGACTGCCTTCATAGCTCTGTGGTTAGCGCGTCTGCCTGCTGATCAAAGGGTCAACGGTTCGAATCCCAGCCGGCGCCGGTCTTTTTTATTTATTTATCGACCCGCGGCGTAAGAGGTTAGATAGCCAGATAGATAGATAGATAGATAGATAGATAGATACATAGACGAAAAGTGCGTGAAGTATCCAAAGAATGCTATCTCGCATTAATAATTCGTACACTCTCGTGAAATGTAAGCAGACCCAATCTATCTATTGCCGTGGTCTGCATCATCATTTCATAGGCGGCTCATGCAGTCGGTCAGCTGCTCTAGACGAGGGTGTAGTAGTCTGTACAATTTTCGCACAGTGCATATTACAGTCTAAAGTGCTTCTTGGAGGGATTGTGCACATATCCTGCTGATTTTTCGTTTCTGTCCGTGACCGTCTTTGCATGGTTAATAAGAGTATTCCGAGGAACTTGTTGCAAATTAAACCAGCCAAGCGATTTGAGTGACTGTTCAAGTACAGTCACTCGACAGACAAGTACAGAGGTCCCTTCCATGTCACAGGGAAACGCAGTTTGCTGACGACACTGCCTGTCGGTAGAGTGACTTAAATCGGACTGAAGTTTAATAAACCGTTGCCAAAACAACAACCTACGAAGCTTGAACATCAGCGCAAAGCAGCTAGAAGGGGCTCTCCGAGTGGGGTGAGGTGGTTGCGCCCCTGGCGGCAAGCAAGTGAACTACATACGGAGAAAAAATGCCATTGACTCCCTGGCGATTGCAAAGGCCGTAAGAAGAGAAAGAAAGCGCGCGCTTCCAGTCCGGCCGTGCTCTGGGGTACATTAAAGTCACTGCATCCTGGGAAAGTAACGCCAAGCTCCCCGTGTGGTCGCCATCTTGGTCCGTGAAATGAGCAATTTCTCCTTGACCCCCCCCCCCCGTTCTTGGTGAGCCGATCTAGATTCGCTGGTGACGGGTAGCTTTATGGAGTCGTTTTTGGTATACCAAGATTTTGCTAACCACACACCGGCGAAACAAGCGCTCACCTTCGTACCACCACCAGATGTTGTGTCGGTGCTTGGAGGAACTGAAAAATAAGAAAAATAAAAAATAGAAGAAAAATATAATTGTAAGATATCCATGGAGATGGCCATGATTAATAAGTTGATCGCATACAAAGTGCCAAAGACTCTTATATTGGCGAGGAAAGCTTCCGGTACGATGGTGCTCCATGGTGATCTTGGCGCGAGTGGTTTAGAACGACCCCCTGAAAGCTTCGAAGATTTAAATGGACCAAGATGGCGATTTCCATGGCAACGTACAATCGCCTTGCGAGGGTTGGGTCGTCTGTATGTTAGTATCCGTTTGTGTCCGGCTAGCAGGTAGGGAAGGCAATGGCGCTACTTTCCCAGGATCCAGTGACTTTAGGGTATACATCTCGGCGGCACAAGCTCTCGTGCATTAAGGGCAACTGCCAACGCTATGAGCTCGCGCTTCTAGCCTTCTCTGCGGTACAACATAAGGTGAAACTAAGTATAGTGCTGACTTTTTTTTCCGTGGCCAGGTGCCGTTTTCTGTGGTTTAGACACAACCACTAGATAATCAAAGTCGTGGGTCACCGCAGGTTCACTCTCAATACTAGAAAGGGACAAAAATATGATACCCCTTTTTGTGGCAACTGAAAAGCTGCAAATGCGTTTAAAAAATAAAGAGTTGCACAGCCACGTGATTTCCAGTAACTTTCTCCTCCTCTATATTTCTTCTTCCCCCCCCCCCCCCACTCCAGTTTCGGTTTTGGTTTCGAGCAGTTACGTTCTTTGACTTTATTAAAAATATACTAGACACTGTAGCAAAATATTGATTGGGGAGTCTTCTGTCACCATAATAGATCGCCTGGCAAATAATAATCATAATAAAAAAACATTTTGGAGGGTGTTAGTGTCCCTTTAATGTGAATCCGAGTATATATAGTAGAGACACGTCAGACAGAAAGTTTTTTTAGCGACGTGCCCGGCCAAAAGCGTCGCTGTTGTCGAAGTTCGTGATTGGCCAAACCATTGCTTCCCGTATTATGAAAGCGCCTGCTCAATCGGCGGTTCACGGCGAGGCAAATCTTGGTTGCGCCGTCACAAAAGGTAACCATGTGAGGGCGCGACCGAAACATCTCGGCGCTAATAGAGCCGAACGTTTGCGGAGGGCGCCTACTGGACTTGGTCGACAAAAGCGCTGCATCATCGTTGCCAAAGTGAGATCGGCGCACTCTCTAAAATTCGGACCCAACAACTTTGTGTGTTGACGAGACTCAGGTCCCTGGAATGTAGTGTAAAAATCCACGGGACGTTGGTCGGATATTGCGGATTGAATGGTTATACGAAGGCGACTACATAAACGGACTACGGCCACTTTCAGCTTAAGAAAACGCGTGATTTATTATGTTCTGGCTTCGTGTCTCGTCCTTCGACTGTGAGTGATTATTACAGAAACTACAGTTACGAAAGAAAGCTGATGCAATGGAAGGAAACCAAATCATCGGTCTTCACGCCATTCCGAAACTCTCGGCGAGTTTTCTTTGTTCCTGCATTTTCCTTTACACACACAAAGTTAGCAACGACAAAAAGGAAATAAGCAACTAAGAACACACACGCGCGCGCGCGCACACACACACACACAGACATACACACAAACAAAAAACAACAACAAAAAAACAAACTGGGGATCCCTAATCTTAATTTGCGCAGGTTGTTGCATCGGGGACCAAGAGAACACGACTTGTAAGACAAAACGGGTTTGAGTTTCCGGCTTTAAATTATTACAGACGTTGCGCCTCCTTCTCTTTCTAACGTTCTTCCAGAAACCCTTACCGGCATAGAAATCACCGTATTGAGAGGTGTAATTACATTATCTCTCCCTCGTTCGGCGTGTTCCGGTGGTTGATTCGAAAACAGCTTGATAGAATCCCGAAGCCGAGCGGATCGACCCTGTCGCTGTTTGTTGCCATATCTCTAGTAAAAGAAAGCCGCGTTCAGATTACTTTTTATACTTTCGATTTGAACTTTGAAGACATACAAGTTAACTGGCTCGCGTTTAGTTGATTTTGATTGTCTTCGTGAATCGACCTAGGGTAGTATTAGTGAGAGTAGTATTTGTGAGAGTATAGTAGTCGCGGTATTCCATATTTTGGTCCAGAAGCGACAAACGATAGGCATCAACAGAAAAGCTCGTCCAAAGATACACGACTTCCGCATTTCGGGAGAAAGGCAGTTTCTGATTTGTAGCACTAGCAGGATGACCGGCGCATTGCTTGGTAAATCGCCTGTATATTGATATATAGTCTCCAAGAAAAAAGGGGTTTGACGATCAATGGGATTAAATTCAATTAACGCATGACCTCGGCTTTCTTCCGTCGTCGCTCTTGGAGTCATGGCCGGAGAGGCAACTGAGCTGGGGCGCATTCCGAAGCGGCGCGGCGCCTGCTTGTCTCTGACTCCGCGCCAGCTGTGCGACGCTCGTATGGATCCGAAGGGCTGAAGTCAGCGCGCGTCACCCTCTCCCTCTCTGCCAACCGCCGACACGACGACTCCACACCACCCCGCCCTCCTCGCGATGTCATGCATGGCGCTGACACACGGACTAACACCGGCGGGTTTTCGTAAAAACGAGCGTTCCGATGCTAACGCAATAAAAACAATAACAAGATGTGCAAATGTGCCAAACACATAACGTTGCAAATGACTTTTTTTTATTTGAAGGGGAGGGCAGACAAGAAAAAACCTTAAAGCTATAAAGTGGAAGTCTGCAGTCCTGCTATATTGTTCAAGATACCGATGAGCGAATATATGTCGTTCGTGAACGTTTTTTTGGTATTTATTATAGGCTCACATTATTGTTTGTTTTACGAAACAGAGGACGCAAGTTACGATTATTTAGCTCCGTCGGAGCAGATTAGTCAATCTAGAGCGCCATCTCTCGGCGACTAGCGGCGAACGCCCGGAGGTTCCAACTTCGGTCACAAATGGATGGGGGACGTGAGAAAATCGTATTTTTTTCAATATTTCAGGGATGTACGGAACGACAAAAGTTCTTGACATAATAAAGGAACATTTTACAATAATTTGCGCTACGTTGTGTGCCATGTAAAATTGTATTTTTTTGTTTTGTTTTAATTGCTTGAGCCGTATTATGCAGCAGACAACGCGGCGACGTCACACCGTTCACGTGACCCGCTCCGGCCAACCCAAAAAGTCCATCTCCGCTGCGTAAAAAAATTGTACACTCTAAAAAAAAAGCCCGTGCGTCTACTATCCCGTACAACACTTCTGGAGAGTCAATCACCGCAACTTACGGAGGCAGCTCAGCGAATGACGTTGCTGAAATATATGTTTAGAGTCTAAACATATATTGCCGAAATATATGTCTAAACACATATATTTCGGCGTCAATCGCTGAGCTGCCTCCGTAAGTTGCGGTGATTGGCTCTCCTAGTGTTGTGCGGGAAATTAGACGCACGTTTTTTTTAGAGTGTATGCTTCAAACGCCATTGCCCTGGAAATCGCCTTGTCAATATTTCAACACGGATCCAATATTATAAAAACTTAAAAAAAAAGTGCTCAGTGCTTTAATAATTTCACGACAAACTAGTTTCGAGAAGTGTGAACTCGGTGTTTATTTTTTAATAAACTCTGTTGCGTCGATCTTCATGTGTTCTCCCATTGGGCGGGCGCCTCCTGGAACCGCGACTACCACGTGACCCGCAGCGAGCTGCTCTCTCAGCCATGTTGTCGGCAAAACACATGGATCGAAGGATTGCGTTATTCTGCTCACAGGAGCTATATAGTGCTCTAGCTACGCTTAGAGAACGCGAAAACAGTTCAAACATGGCGAAATTGTTAAAACAAAATCATATTGGAGATTGCACGAATGAGAGGACGTTCCCAAGGTTATATACACGTCCGTGCGCAGCCGACGCTACCATCCGATCGAGCTAATCAAGCGGTGGCAAAAGTGCATCGTCACGCCACTCCCACTCGTCGTCCCTGTGGGTTTGCTATATGACCGGCTGAACCAATCACAGAAGACAGCGCAGAATCAAGGCGCTGTGCCTGATTCGTTTAGTCAGACAAGAACCAGAGTGAGGCACGCGAACCTTGCTGAAAACCTTGCTTCCAAAGCTCTACACTGTACAGTCTCGGAAAACGTAAAAACAGTCAGATTGTGGCGTGTCGTGACTATGTCATTATCGCTCCCGAGTCGGCGAGAGTGCGGCCTTCACCGATTATAACCCTGAAAAACGAACCACCAATCACAGACGTGAGCGTAATAATCAATATCAATGCCCCGCGTTTTTCGGGATGTCACTGACCAGGCACGTAGCCAGGATTTTGTTTCGGGGGGGGGGGGGGAGGAGGAGGTCCCAGCAAAATGGAAGATTTCGGGGAAGGGGGGGGGAGCTGGGCCCCTTGCCCCCCCCTCCCCCGTGTACTGGACGGCACAGCTATCGACATGCCACTGCTAACGTTTCTCATGTCATTAAAACCACGACATGCTTATGAACGGAACCCCCCCCTTTCCCCCTCCCCAATCCAAAAACTTAGTCCGTCCATCCGTTCGTACATTTCCCTCTAAATTTGGGGGGGGGGGGGGGAATAGTCGCGAGACCTAAACACCAATTCAGTTTCCCCGCTAAATTTAACGGGAAAATTGACGTCACGTGACCTATACACCGATGCAATTTCACCGTTAAATTTTGGCGGGATAATTGATGTCACGTGACTTGACGACGTCGCGACCTATGCACCAATTCAGTTTTTCCACTAAAGTTAACGGGGGAATCGATGTCACTCCATCTGAGGTCGAGTGACCTATGCACAAATTTAGGTTGCCGCTAAATTTAATGAGAAATTGGACGTTACGTGACCTTTTACCGATTCAGTTTCCCCGCTAAATTTAGCGGGGAAATAAATAAAAATGATAGGTTCTCCCTCATTTACCGAAACGACTATTTAATGTGTTTTAAACTAATTTAAAGGATCGCTCCTTAAATACAGCTTTTTATGCACTATAAGACTTTGAGTATAAAGTTTGCTGTCAATTTGTTTATACTGCTTAGCTCCTAACAATGTATTATACTACATATATGCTGCTTCCTTACTTTAAATAATATCATCAGCTCGATCGCAACATTCTTACAGTGATAATAAAATTAAAAAAGAACAATGACGATAGCATGTTTGTGCTGTTATTTTCGCACAGTGCATATAGTGCAAGGTGACTGTGAATGAACTGAAAATAATTTGTTTTAAATTATTTTGGACTTTCTCTCACGAAAAATAAGAAGCGTCTCTATCTACTGCACTAATGAATAACGTTGCGGTTATTAAAGCTAATGTTTTGTTAAAAATTACGAAAACATTTATTTTATGATTAACTTTAAAAGGTCGAAGACAGCAGCAAAAAATAATTATTGCTTCCTGATGAAAAACGCAATAGACTTTTTGAGTTTTTTTCCGTCACCCAAGCGTCAAGGAGATAACTCTGAGAGCGTAGGTACGCATGTAGCATACCGTCGCCTTACCTGTACAAAATATACGAAGTAAATAGGGAGTTTTCGTAGATCCTTTTCGGCGTCCCGCGACGCTCTCCGCAACCCGCAACGATACTCGGAAATCTACAGTGGAGGCTATCGGCGCGCGGCCGCAGTAGCGGCTTCTTCGTTTCGGAGGGCTTAGCAGAGGGGGAAACGCGGTCTACGAAAACTTCCTCTTGTTGGAGACGCCCGCACATCCGGCGCATGTAATTTTCGCTGCATGTTCTTCGGCGCTGGGATAATGTAGCAAAAAGAAAAGTTTAGTATAAACACGCCACTGATTTTTTCAAACTTATGGCGGGCATGTTTGAAGGGCACATGTGGTCGGAGACTACTCCGAAAGACGAGTATCCTTCCGAAACGCAGACGAGAAGGGTGTCATCCCGGCAGTCACATTGCTGAGCCGTGCGGCTCCCAAAGACAGCGCTTTCTACAACCAGATGTTCTTGTCACGATAGGATTGCTAGCAGTTCAGTGTACCATACTCGGGGACAACTTTCTGTGGATATATGCGGTTAAAAGTACGGAAGCGCGTGCTTCAGCGCTGTTTAAAGCTGCCGCGCGCGCACTCCTGTTTTCGGAAATACCGCAGAAAGTCGTCGAAAGACCGACACGCTGTTTACAGACAAGCCCCCGTTTGCCCACATCAGGTGTGGGCACTGCGCATGCGCAGAAACCGGATTCGCGGGAAGTGAAGCGTCTGAGCATGCGCAGTGCCATCGACAGCGCCACCGCAGCTGCGTGACGTCAGGGCCGCGTGTTGGCCTGATGAAAACACCTAACTCTGATTGGAATGATTAGGGGTAGACGTAAAGCTAGCAGCCTTTGTTTTACTCACTCTTACTTGTTCGAACAGCGAGTAGAAACAAAGGCAACTCGCTAATCATTCCAATCAAAGATCGGTGTTCTGACGTCCCCGACCGCTCTCTCATGTCCTCCTCTCCCTCAATTTCTATCCGCCTAACAGCGGGTATATTCGTCTAACAAAATGGTCGAAGGATGTCACGTGAGTAGCAATAGAGGGAACGCAGACGCCATCATATTTGGGAGTTTTCAAGGGCTACGCACCTTTCCCATCATCGGCATCGTCCGTGTAATTTTTTTTTTTTTTGCTTATGCATTTAACAATGTTGGCCGTTTCGGCGGCTTGTCCAGTTTCTTCAGACGTTCCAGCAATCGGCGCGTAACGTTCGCCGGGGAAGGAACTCGGTATAATTGCACCGAGCAGACTCGATATCGAGTCCGAGGAAAAGCCACCCGTCGAGACTGGCCAGCCATTCCATTTCGAATGACATTCGGACTCGATCCGGACGGCCCACGTCCGAAACCAAACGCGCAATCGGTCGGCCATTGATTCTGACAGCGGCGGCAATGCAGTGCGATGCAACACAAGCCCCCGGCGACTGCAGATCGATCAACGGAGACGACACCTTTCGGGGCGAGACCTTGCAGCGACACCCGCGAGCGGGAAGGCATGTACTCCGTTCCCCACCTAAGCTGACAGTGGGGTGGAAGCTATAGGCGCTCCTTGGACCTGCGTCTATCTTTTCTCACGTGATCCCGCTTCCATCTACACCCGCGTGAAGAGGGCGCGGTCTGATGATGAAGTGGAGGCGGTTGATTGGTGCGGCAAGCGCGTAGTTCCCAGCGCATTCTCACCTTAGGGTCGAACGGAGTATTGCGATGCGGCAGAGACAGCTGGCGAAGCAGCCGGTTGCGGCGCCTGACTTATGGAAATGACTCCCCGTGCCATGTTCCGGACTCGGAGTCTTTCGGGCCGCGGGAGGACGTGGGACGGGCGACTTTCGGGGTTTCATCTTCTCCGCCGTGCCGTTTATTGGTGTCGGGTTGCCTGAGACAAAAGGACGATATTTAACACCCCGGCAAAGTATACCGGTTGTCAAACACGGACTACAGCCCGTATATTCCGAACGTTTTCTCCAGCTCTGGAGACCACAATATTACGAAAATAAAAATGCGCTGTCAAAGTTAAAAAAAAGAAACGTTCAGAAAAGGGGTGTTTGAATCTGCAGCGCTACACCTCTGCTGAGACATATATTTGCTGAAGCCATATGCATAGATCTTCTCGTGTCTGTTGCACAATTATAAATTCACGACACTTTCTTTTCTTCTTTTTGTTCGTGTACGGTGTGAGAACATCTGAGGCCGCGACATGAGAGTAAGTTCATGAAACCTGCGTGACGAAAATGTTAAATAGAAGTGCCACGTCGTCGCTCGCAGTCGTAAGTAGAGTTACTGCGGTTTGCAGGTGCCAGTCAGTGCCTAATACCTCCCCTGCCCTAGTGTAGTAAGTCCGTGCCCCTTTATTTTCGTGACAGGCTCTTTCAATTCACTCTTCATGAACCCTTTTTTAAGCTTCAAGTGCTAATCAATTAATCTTGTCTAACCACATTGGATGAACATTTTATGTCACTGAGGCGTGGCAGAGACTCGTCAGGAGGGGTTTTCTACGAATAGAAGGCATTAAGCGGCTTCGAGATGTCCCGAAGCTCAGATGCAGAGCACCGGGTCGAATGATATAGAATAAAATATTACCTTTCCCGACCGAAATAGCAAATGTTCGAAATACCCAGACAAAACAAACGGCCAAGGTGTTCTCACAAAACATATTTTGAGCGTTCATAAGCAGTCATAGGTTTATATATACGGGGTGTTTCAGGAGTCACGAAAATTCCTAAAATTAGTGTATTCGAGGTAGAAGGAGAATTTTCTCGGGACCGTATTACACGTGGTGGCGGACGTTGGAAAATGCTCGATACTATATAATACGTATAATACGTATACGTATAATGTCGAATTAACTTTTATCGCGAAATTACTAACGACTCTGACACATTTCTTCTTTAAAATTATCTAAATTTTGTTTCAGAAGGGTGTAACCCATGGCACATTACCCTTAATATTTATAAATGTAAATCAATGAGTTTCTCGTCGAAAAGCATTGCTTTCCACCTACTTCTTTAATAACGATTCCTTGCAATATGTTACTTCCTATGAATACCTTGGTCTACACATCACGTATAACTTATCCTGGCAAATCCACACCGATCACATGGTTGCTAAAGCCTCTTCCATGCTAACATACCTAAAACGTAACTTTCCTTTAGGTCTCGTGTCAGTTAAGTTACTACTATATAAATCTCTAGTCCGCTCGAGAGTCGAAACTAGATTATGCAGGTGCTCTTTGGGATCCTGGTCAATCAACACTCATTTCTAACCTCAAGTCAGTTCAATGTCGCAGCGTTCGCTTCATTCTTAGCCATTATTATTGTACAGCCAGTGTAACATCCAAGAAATTCATCATCTCTTTACGTCCTATTTTGTTGCGCCGTAAATGTTCTAAACTATGCCTCTTTTACAAAATCGATTACTGTAATTCTAACCTAAGATACAGACCCATGACCCATCTTACATTTCTTCACGAATCAATCATCAGTTTAAAGTTGGAGTCCCTCAATGCCATACCTCTGCCTATCTCAATTTCTTCATTTCGAGAACATCAACATAGTGGAACCATATACCGACAGTTTTAACATCAATACCATAACTTGATTTGTTTAAAACGACTATTACTAATTATGTTTTTAAAAATGTCTCGTGACTTTTTTTTTGGTTCTTCTTTTGTTTTTTGCTTCTGTTTTTTTTGTGTGTAATTATCGGCCCACCCCTCTGTAATTCCCTTAGGGCCTTGAGGGTATTGCAATAAATAAATAAATACACGAATAAATGAGTGAAAATAGACATATGGTTCCAATTAGAAACTTGCTGAGCGTCATTGAAAACCACCAAATCAGGAATTTCCTGAAAGACTTTGAGCACGTGAGAAGCGTGCTAGTGCGCTGAAGTTACCACTCGTGGAGCAGTACTGTACAAGGCTGGGGCTCTCATAAGAGATGGAAAAACCGGGCGGGCGCTTTACCGTAACCACTAGCCTTGTACCTGCTCCACGAATGGTGACTTTAGTGCACAACTACGCTTCTCACGCGCTCAAAGTCTTTTTGAAAATTACTGATTTAGGGGTTTTCAATGACGCTCAGCAAGTTTCTAATATGAACCACGTGTTTATTTTCACTAATAAAAAGTTAATTCTTCAGAGTTGGTTAATTAACGAACTAATTATATGTATATATATCTTACTGATTACTGAGGGACCGTGTGAGGCTCGCGTGCCCACAGGTGTGGATTGCCGGAACTGAAGTATTCTCCATGACAGTTCTCCAGCGCACAAGTCGATCAAGCTGTATCATTTTCTGGCCTGGAACAACATGGCCACCGCCCCTCACCCTCTATCTTCTCCTGATATGGCCATCTGTGACTTTGCTCCTTCCCTAAAATGAAGATAAACATCAAAAGACGGAGAATCGGATTTACACGAGAAACGAAGCGCCTTTGGACTTTTCAGTGAAACGTGTGTTTTAGAATTTGCTTCCCAACAAGTGCTCTATCTTCAAGTCTAAGACTAAAACGGTGATCAGGTCATCTTCTTTTGTTGTCGGGTACACCCGAAATACGAGAATTTCTGACTACTAAGGATGCGTATTGTATATCTGAAGTTACTCTATAACCGCTTTAAATGGGGAGAGTTGCGTTTCACCGGGTGTTTTGTTCGCATATCGTAAGCTTTTCGCTCAAAATTATAATCACCACGGTATTCGCGTGTAACCATGTTTGAAAACCTCTCGGAGTCTTCCATATATCTGTATTTTTAATAATAAAAATACTAATATGTAAGGTTGTAACCCCAAGGTGTGTTGCGTCTTTCACTCTGGTGTAGAATAAAATATATATTCTTATTATTAATTATTACTATCATACTGTAGAAGACAAAATAGGGGACCCCACCTACACACATATATGTATACACACGAATAGAGACATGCAAGGCAGAAGCATACACACACAGATACAAAAACACAGACTCAAAAATCCCTCGCACATACGAACGCGTGTGTTATCGAACGGATGATTGCATCTCGCAAATGTTTGAAACGCACGCGGCAAAGGCATAAACTTTTGATTCGCACCAGGACGCACCCGAGGTTTATTTTAATTTAATCACAGCTTCCCCCTTCCTAAGCTAAAGAGAACGAACAATTATACTTCAAGAAAAAAGAAAAAGAAAACAGCTTTAGAGAATGTATTAGCGGAGGCAGACCAGAGGGCTCGAAGACACGCAAACACACTCGCACAAACGAAGCGACACGCCGGATCCACGATCCTACGCCTGCAGTCAGTCGCTCCCGTGGCTAAGTGATCAAGGGGTGCCGCCGACGCCATGGAGGGAAACCTAGACCCGATAAATGCTCCAGGAAACACGGAAAAGTCTCGAAAGAGGGAATAATACGTATATAAAAAAGCAATCTCGGACGCTCCGCGGTCAATGCCGCTGCAAGCGCGAAGCACGCCCGTCGCACACCGCGACTTATCTTCGACGGAGTCAGTCCTGGAGACGTCGAGCGCGAAAACGTTGTCGAGACGAGTCGCGGCTTATCGGAGCCGGTTTTATGAAGTTCATAACCTTCTTTATCGGATTTCTATAATCGAATACAAAACTGGACGAAGTCGGACGGATGACCACTGCGATTCAAATGTTGACGGTGAGAAACTGAGGGCGAGGGGGAGGCGAGAGCGTCGAACTCCGATTGGGAGGATAGTGGGCTGACGCGATGGCCAGCTGCCTTTGTCTCTATTCATCGTTTGAACGCGTTCGAACGCCGAACGCTGGCGTCCGGCGTTTAAAGGCGCAACATCGCGCGAGATGCAGACGACGCTCTTGTTCGCTCTGATTGCAGGGAGGCAGTGGGGACGTAGAAAGCTAGCATTTGCCTCTCTGCGCTCTGACACCACGCCCTGACAACCCCCACGCCTCTCATCTCCTCATCTCCCTCAGTTTCTCTCTGTATACTCGGGCGACACAGAGAGAAGGAAAGCTGCTGAGAAGGAAGTGTCGGAGATGAACCATCGCAATGCTAAAAAGGCGACCCACGGTGACTAACGGTCATGTTGCAGGGAGCGTTTGAAGGGACAGCTTAGAGGACGACCCGCCTACCGGTGATTAACACGCGAACCGAATCGCCGACTAGTGACTGTACTCGGTTTCATCTCTTACGATGGACAGCAGTGGGTGCTACGAGCCATCCTTGCCAACCTACGTTAAACATGACTAAGTACCCCCGCGCGTTGTCGCGCCTTTTCCGAAGGTCACGGGCACTCACACGGCATTCTTTTGGCTTCGATGACTTCTAGGATCTTATGCGGTTCATCGTAAGGAGAAACGAAATATAAGCGACTCGGTTAGTGGAACACCAACCGTTCGGTCCGCTTACAAGTTTGCCGAAGGCAAAAGAAACACACAACCCCCCCCCCTTCCCCTTCTTTTTTTTTTTTAAACCCAGCGATGCAATCAAATTTTCTTACGTCATAAACTCGCCGAATGGTTCAGCATGACACGAGCGTTATTGAGTCGTCCCACTTGCTGTTCTCGTGAGTACTCCGATGTACCTGCGAGGTCGAACCGACACGTTATACTTATAATGGTTTCACACGGGAGTTGGGGCGTTCGGAGACGCCTCGTGGGTTTTCCGCCTGTCAGTCATGGTCTTGCACGTTCGATACTTGGCACGTGATATGCCTGTAGGTCGCCAGGTTTCCGACACTCCAGTGCGACCACCTGCCGTGCGTCTCTGCTGGTGGTCAACCGCACTGCACATAAACGGGAATGTAAAAGAAAAAAATGTAGGCCGCGGTGCCGGTGTTGGTCTTCCATCTTCTACTCTGACCGTGACCCTGCGCTGTTTGTTACCCGTTAAAATGAACTATCATCTATACTTCGTTTCAGCTTCGGTCCGAGCGCGGCCGATGTTATGAGCCGAAGGGCCAATCAAACAGCGAAAGAGGCACAACGTCATGGTGTGCTCTCTGCAGTTGATAGGACCAGCCGGTATTCGCCGTCTGTCTGTGCGTGCTCCTCCGCCGGCTAGTCCTATCAAGCGCAGAGAGCACAACATGACGCTGCGATTTTTGCGCTGTTTGATTGGCCCTTCGGCTCATAACATCGGCTGCGCTCGGACCGAAGCTGAAACGAAGTATGGCCCATTCGTCAACGCCGAGAATAGCATATGCGACGTGCCGATCTGGCGGGTGATCTCTGGTGTTTTGTTTGGTGTTGGAGTAACGCGAAAAGGAGCAAGCACAGCCGATTCGATTCACAATTTCGTCCTATTCAACTTAGACAGGCGTTGTACCGGCCTGTTTTCGTATGCGCTCAAGCGCTTTTGCATGATGCACGATGAGTAACAGGACTGTGTTGGAGTCTTCGTGAGTTAATGTATTGAGAGCAATTCGTTGGAGCGTGAACATCATCGACCCTTTCTTAGCGAGCATACCGTAAACATTGGAATCGGAGAAGTGCTCGCCTCGTCTCCCACGGTCAGTGTGTTATGTCACTGTATATGGTAGTAGAGTGCAAAACTTTCTTTTGTGCCAGGGCGTTCACGCCAGTCTCTTCGTAGGTTCCAATGAACGGGAGCAGTGGCTTCTAATACCCTCGTCACACGAGGAAATTTACGGCATTTCCATAGGACGACGTTTGAGCGATTGACCCGTCAGCGAGCGCCACTTATGGCGCAGCGCGTTCCACGAACACCACCCTAAAATATTCAAAGCCGGTGACTATGCTTGGTTTCACACTAAGTCCAGACGCAGCCAATGCTTCGAACTAAGGAGAACAGTCAGACAGTGGAAAAAAGCGCACCATCATGGTGCTTGTCATGTTTTTGTACATGCTCTATTATCGCTGAACAAATTATAAATAAAAAAAGGCCAATTGACTCGCGCTTTTGAAGCTGCCTCATTGGTCCCATTAGCTCCTAGCGTCGGCCGCATCTGGACTTAAACTGAAACGAAGTATAGTCTTTATGGAAAGTCATCGCACTCTAGGATGGCGGCAAGTCAGCACTAGGGCTCGAGCTTGACCAAAGGCTCGATGCCGAGTGTCCTTCGACGTAATGATTGAACACGCGATGCCCAGCCGAAAGCTGGAACAGCGCTCGTGTCCATAATAGACCTTTCCGCAAAATCCCAGGATGCCTCGAGGCGGGAAATCGAGGGGCTGTTTGCGATCTACGGTCGTGACGAGTCTCAAACACTTCGTATCATCTGGGAGTGTCACGATGTAGTCACTCCTATCGTTTCGACCTCAGAAGGCACGCAGAATAAAACGAACACCGAATGTTAAACAGACGTCAACTTCGCAATCTAAACCGTGAGACAAGGGGAAACAAAATAACGGACAAGACGTTTTATTTATCCGTGTCTCGGGGTGAAGATTATGATGTTTCCTAACCGGCTCGTCTGCATACGTTCGCTCCTTGCAGTCAACTTCGTATTCGATTCCTGGAGAATCTCACGTATCGTACATCAGAACGTCACAATTAGTCAGGCTGACCGTAGGGGAGCCCCATATTTCCTTCTGCGCTTTATCTCCCTCTCAAGGAGTCAAAATTTTGGGTCACGGGACGCGAGTATTTTAGGAGTGTTAATTCCACGGGCGACGCGCCTAGTCAGGATACCGAGCTGCGCCGCCGACAACACAATTGTCATATGGTCTAAATGACAAACTTTCCCCTGAGATATAAGAAGTGGCAGGAGTGCGTTCTTCGAGCGGGTGTACTAGATTCGCTCTTCTACAAAAATATTACTCATACTATACACGTGCTCAGTGGCCGCATTCCTGTAGCACGTTTGCAAGCATGCAGTCTATAAACCCTCGTGCAATCGTACCAGGCGGCGCCCAGCCAAACTTCACCCCGCACGCAATGCACACTCTTATCATTGTTTCAAAAGTATATATTCACGTTTTTTTTTTATTTGTCTTTGTGCGTTTTCGCACGAAGACAAATCCTTTTTCCTTTTTCTTTAAAAGCAGGAACCCAACCGGAATTGAAAATTTTGTTTCTAAAATGGGGCGGCCCGATAGAAGTCGACTATTTAGCACCTCTTCGCCGATTTCGGTTAGATCTCTTCTCCTTTGCTAGTTCCGCCTTGAGCCCCTTTCGCGGATCCCGACGGCCACCATCTTCCGATAAGTGGTCGCTGCCCGAAATAACTCCGTAAGCTCTCCTTTTATCCTCGGCGCTAACCCCCTGACAGGTCTGCTTTGATGCGGTGCTCAACGAAACCAAAAAAGAAGAAACATACAAAAACACTGTCGCGCGTTCACGAACGTCATAAAATGAGAAAAGCACTTTCGCGTCCACTTACGGAAACCAAGATGCCCAGGCGCCCCCAAAAAATGACCAGCAAAAATATACACAAACAAAAACTGGATGGCCCAACACTGTTTTTGTAACGTTTTTTTACGTTACTTAGACGTTACCGAAACATCCGTGTCTTGAATGTCGCGTGTCATGCTATCTCCTTGAACTGGTTGGTAGCCATGCTTAATATAAAGCTCAAATGTCCCAGTCACTTGTAACGTCAGCAGATGTAAGCTTTCGTAACATACCATAACTCAGAAAAAGGGGGCTTGGCTTTCTGCAGGGAAGATAATCCTCTTTGTGTCCTGCTCGCCTACACTGCCAGGTGGGCCGTGCTGGGGCAGGGTAGAAAGGGGAGAGGATATACGAAGGGAGGAGACGGGCAAAAGCAAAACCCCGATGTGTACGTCGGCCTTTTTAAAGCAAACTGACTAACCAAAATAGCAAAAAAAAAAATTGCCCCCCCTCCCTCTTTTTCCCGAGAAAAACGTATACAAAAGACAAATTGTACTGTTCTCCGAGAAATTAGTTGAAATTTAAAGTCTATTTGATTTAGAGCATCATACAAAAAATGTCAAACTGCGGATACAAAAAAAAAAAAGAAAATAGAAATGAAAACGTCAAAACAGTGCCACTACAACTTTGACTGTTTTGTTAACTGTTTTGCATGTTAAGAACATGCAAAACAATTATTCACGAAATATTCATGGCGGTTTTCTTTCACCAAATGGCAATTTCGTTTAATGAAACCAGGATGGCACAAACAAGGTTTCATTAAGAAGAAATTGGCAATCGTATGCTTCAGCTTAACTTGCGGCTGTACAACAGGTAACAACGACTCGTTCAGGCAGATCCGTCCAACGCATACGAAAATTAGATTTAGCCGTACCATTGAACCGACACGCCTGCATTGCTTTACGAAAATTGCAGCCTGCATAATTTACATGATATAATCTTCGAATACAAGGTGACATCGAATAAAAACAGATACATGCCAAGATAAAAGGTAAATATCAAACCTTCGCGATTTGATGTTTTCTTCCAAGAGAGCGGCAAAGTTGTACTGAGATGTTTGTGGAAAAAAAATATACTATCCTTAAAACCACGCCCCACCTAAAAAGAATAAATATATATTACGTCTTTTTTGTTGTTGTTTTAAGGATTTCAAGAACAACGTTTTTTTTTATATCTGAAGACGCGCAGCTAATTCAACGTTTGTCGGCCATCATCTCTTGAGTTTTCACGACATTCCCCCAAAATCCCAAAACTTTCAGTTACATCAGTTAGGTCTGGCTTAGCCACCACTGCCAAGTCAGACCACGCATGGAGCAAGCTAGATTACTTCATTCAGCATCTCTGTAACCTTTTGGATTGGTACGGAGGTCGTTTATTAGGAACCCGCCGGGAGGTATACTCTGTCTGTGCCGAGGAAATCCACAAAACTACGTAACTGCAAATCATGTTCCTCGTTTTGTCCCTAACGCTTCGCATTCTGTGAAAATGGAGAAATCGTGAAACGTATTTTTCAACATTTTAAAAGACGAAATGGCGAACTAAAAGAAAAAGATTCTGTTCAGTAAACATGAAAACACACGAAATCATTTAAGAACTTATATAATCCTTATAAGAGTGATCTAAGTTTTGATATGTTTGTTGGACAAATCATATCTAAAGATTTCCTTATTTCACTATTTAGGGCCTTACCCCTTTTTATCTGCTACACATTCCTCTACCCCTTATTGTGTTATTTAAATAATTTATACCTACTGCGTTATTTAATCAAATTATTTAATGAACCGAAGAATAGTGGCCTTCTTATGACATGCCCAGGTGATAAACAGGAATCTCCAGATATTCCTCGAAACGCCTGCGCGCGACCGTAAATAGCTCGAGCAACAAGTTCCGGTAAGTCCCCCATCGCAGCAACGTGTGATCGTAAATCCTGTCTATTGGGTCGGCTCCGTCCGCCTCGATCGGCGCCATCTGGTGTTGTTTGTCGATAATGCAGGCTCGTTAGTTTCGCGAACAACGCCTTCCTTGGCTACGACGCGAACGCAGAAATGCCTCTTTCTACGTGATTCGAAGCCGCGGGGAGTCTCCCGCTATTGTGGCATCGATCATCGAGTGCTTGTTCTTGCCAGTATGCCGACGAGTCGCATTGACTGTGATGCTGTCTCCGTGAATAAATAGACGCCTTTTTTGCTCCCCCCCCGAAGCGCGTTTGTATTTGCGGTGACAAACCCGGACGCACTGCAATCATCTTCACTTTACCTCGCTTCGGCAGCTGCAGCATGCGCTCTTCATGTGCCGACGTTTCAATGAGCTGCAGAGAAGGCTAAATAAGCTCGAGCTCGTGGCTTTTGATTACACCAAAAATAGTTTACTAGCAGAATACAATCTACTCCGCTCATTTGCATACGGCGCGCCTACATCGCCAAATCCTCCCCGAGCGGTTTGAAAATGCCGCGTCCGAAAGAACGAATGCACATCGCGCGTCCAGCCGTTCCAACTACGCAAAAGCTATCGGCGCCAAGATGTACTCCCTAGTAAAGTATGTAATTACATCTTCATTCTAAAAAAAGTGTATTTTCATCTACTCGTCCATATGGCGCACAGTGCACCAACCACAGTTAGCTGCGGAGCGCATCCAGGGAATGACAAGGTGCAAAAAGCCCGTGTTACTTCAATACGACATCTGCAAAATCTGTTTAGCTCATTCCTTGTATATATGCTATATACCGAGGTCGCGTTTCTGAGTCAAATTGATTATTTTGCGCCCGGTAAATTTCTGAAATCGTCCCGAAGATTACAGCGATTAGCTACACCACGTGCCTTTCACGTGAAAATAGACGGGCACTGGCAGAGATTGTTTTGGAGTGTATACGATACACGAGTGTTGGGGCAGCGGGAACACCTATACCAAAGCGTCACGAGCTTAGCTTAGGAGTATAGAAAGTTCTAAAACTTTTGAACTTTATATATTCATGGCTTTGCAGATATGAATCAAGCCGATAATACCCGCTGCACGCACGTTCGAATTTTCTATACACATTTGTGGGGCGGCGAATCCCAAACTTTTGAGCTCTAACACAGAGGAAAGAAAGTGGTACGCAAGGAATCTTCACCGCTTACCTCACTGACACCAACTATTTTCCCAAACAAGATATTACTGACTATTTCGGGAATTCTCTGTTTAAAGGTATATGAACTGTACTTCGAGACGCCGAGCATAACGACGTCTTCCCGAAGAACAGATTCCGCTCAAAGTCACCCTCGTTTGAAGGCCCAAATGTTTTCACCATTCGTTCGAAGAGCTTGGAATCGCGAACTTGAAAAATCCTCTATTACTTTTGATACGCAGTGTACGTAGGGTGGCGTGAATCATAGAGTGGCGTGAATGAGCAGTTTAAACGGACTCTTACGTCGAGCGGGCACTCGTGCGATGAATTCAAAAATTTGTGCGTCGTGTTTATGGTATGTTTAGTTTAGCTGTTGCTTCAGGTGTCTATGTGCGCGCGTATGCAGGTGCAGGATGATTTCTGCGCATGATGCGGCTCTTTGACAAAGGGTGACTTTTCCTTCAATCTCAGCCCACAATGTCGACAATTATGACCAATAAAAATGGAGAAGGAGGGCACAAAATAATTGTATGACAAATTGCGGGGCAGTTGTGTTGCATAAGTAAAACGTTCTAGGATCACATGACATCAAGTCACGTGCCGTCAATTTTCCCGCTAAATTTAGTATTGAAACTGAATTGGCGTGTAGGTCACATGAATTACATTGTCCCACCAAATTAAGAGGAGAGGCTAGGCCGACGTATAGAATCGTAGTACCGTTTTCTCCGCTAGTTCCCGAGAAAACGCCGCACTGCGCATGCCCGCCGCCAACTTTCTGCATAGTTCGGGGTCGTGATTACGAGCGCATCCGGTGCTTAGCGGGCGCGGAAACGGTCTACTACAATTCTCACTTCTCCGCTAATTTTAGCGGGAAACTGAATTGGTGTTCAGGTGACGGCACGTTAATTTTACCACTAAATTTAGCGAGGAAATTGACGTGACGTGACTTGACGTCAGGTGACCTATACACCAGTTCAACTTCTGCGCTAAATTTAGCGGAAAAACTGAATTGGTGTGTGTAGGTCCGTGATGTCCCACAGTGCAACACTGCGCGCGTTGCATTATGGGACATCACAGGCCACGGCTTCACGAAATGCGGCTTCAAGAAATCCGGAGCAACTAGCCAACGAACGTTTTACGTTAAAAAAGAAATACCTATGCGATTTCAGATAATGGGAAGAAACTGAGGAAGAAGATGAGGTGAGAGCGTACGGTGGCGACAGAGTGCCGAGCTCTGATTGGAAGGATGGTGCGCAGACGCGAAACACTGCGTCCGGTGTTCGAAGGCCAGACGCTGTGCGAGGACCGAGCAGACAACGCTCTTTTCGCTCTGATTGGATGGAGACAGACACGGGCAGCTCAGCCTAGTGCGTCTACCCACTACACCTTCCAATCAGAGCTCGGCACTCTGACATCACCGCAAGCTCTCATCTCCTCCTCTCTCGTAGTTTCTCTTCGTACCAAGAATATCCGAAAGTGCACGCTGTCTGAGTCCCTAAGCCTTGATTCTTACATCAAGGGCGCGCACTTGGGCAGTTATGCACTCAATACGCGTACTCCGATCACAGACCGAAACCCCAGACAAGTCTAAAGGGCGATTCACACTTGCGTTGAGTGCAACCAAGTGCGAGGGTTGTCATGGCAACAGTTGCGTCGGCTCCAACAAAAGGGGCAAAAACCGGTTTTGTTGGAGCGGACGCAGCTGTTGCCATACCAACCGTCCCACTCGGTCGGACTGTTGCAATAAGCGCAAAATGTTGCTGATTCACTAGAAGAAACAAAATTCACTTAGACACTATAAACGCAGTATTCGTCCGCAGAATCCTGGCGCGTAAGTAGAGTTGCAGAGAAGCGAATGCTATGCGGAGCTCAGCTTCGTCTTTTTGCAGAGGTCATGGTGATGATGTCAGAACATCGAGCTCTGGCTGACTTGGACTGAATGAATAGTGGGTAGACCTTAAAGCAAGCTGCCTTGAGGTCTACCCACTATCCTTCAATCAGAGCCAATCAGAGCTCGGCATCGTTCTGACGTCACCGCAACCTCTGCGCAAGAAGCAGACGAACTTGCGCTCCGCATAAACGAGCAAGAACACATAAAAACAAGCATGGGGAGTCTAGAAACGAAGGGTTCTCCGTGCCGTTTTCTTTTCCCAGAGGGAACTCGCAGGTGTAGTAGTGCAAACAAATTGCGGAACAGGTTTGTTTCAGTACGTCCGGCGTCATATTTATGCACCCGGCGGATCTTTTACAGCCTGTAAAAGTTGGCGTCGGTTCCTGACTTACGAGCCGTTCCGTCCCATTCGTCTGCGCAGCAACGATCCCCGCTGCACCCTCTCCGCGCGGCAACGCCTCCTCGGGGCTCGATCCTTCCTCCAGCTGGCTCTCGAAAAGCAGGTACCTGGAGCGAGCGCGGGAGTACGGTCACTTTAGGCAACGCCACGTAGGAAAATCAATGTCTGCGAACAGCCTCCTGTATACCTCCGTGGAACGTGACCATATTAACAGCCGGGCGTCTTTCGAGTCGATGGTTGAACACGAGGCCTGAACAAACACTACCTCAGTATTCGTCTCCAATTTGTGTACGCGCTCGATCTCACTGTGAGGACGTCACAATTTTTGCGCACACGCTCTCATTATTCTACTTGGCGTTGGTTCAGGCAACTCCAGTTAAGATAAGATAAGATAAGATAAGATAAGTTTATTTGATTACAAAAAAAAAAACTCATACAGCCCTGCCGGCGTAAGCGTACGCTTGTATTCGGGGCATGGCAGTAGAGTCATTCTCACCATGTCGACGAAAATGATGGTTAAGTGTAAGTAAAACATGAAAGAAACATTAAAAATTACATAGTCAACAACGAAACTCACGCCCAAGTAGAAAATTCACTTGTTAAGTAACACCCAGTTCGACAATAACAATCATTCAATGCTTACAAAAGAAACATTGCGAATTTAAACACATAATGGCAAGAATCCACACGTATACACCTTTTTCACAAAGGCGCATTCATCTTGAATGTCGTCACTTCTGGTATGCGGTAAAACATCGTGGGCCTCGAGCGTGCACGCGCAGCCAAAGCACGACGGAAGGTAGCGAGCGCGTGCCGTATGGCCGGACGTTCGACAGACGCCGTTCTCACCTTGTCAGTAACTAGTATGGTGGTGTTGGTTTAGGACCCGCGCTGCGATACGGCCTTGTACGGACATCCCTTCTCCGGTGATCATCAAAAGACTTCGTTGTCTGACGCCAACAGAGACAATGCGCCGAGGAACGTGAGGAAGAGGAGCAGACGAGAGAGGGGACGTCAGAACTCTGAGCTCTGGTTGGAAGAATTAGTGGGTAGAGCATAAAGCTAGCTGCCTTTGTCTTCACTCCACTTGTCGAACGCGTTAGAATGAGGAACGCTGGCGTCCGGGGTTTAGCTTTCGCATTCGAACGCGTTCGACGAGTGCAGTGGTGACAACAGGCAGCTGGCTTTACGCTTACCCACTAATCCTTCCAACTAGAGCTCGGCTTTCTGACATCCCCGTAATCTCCCTCACTCTCTCGGCGCCTACGTCACGAAGAGCTCTGGTTTGATCTTCAAGAGGCGAACAGAGCGCCTTTTGATCGCGCTCTAAAAGCCAAGAAAACTGTGTTGCGTGTATGTTTAGCGAGCGGAAAGTTGCTCAGCCCCAATCGGCATCTGGCTTCTCCGGTCTGGATGAGAAATTGTGCCCGTGCAGTGCCTCTGTTAGGTTGGGCCATTAGCGTGCAGCACGCAGCAGCGATACACGACAGCAGGCCGATACAATGCTCATTGAGATCGTAACGGGCGGGGGCGAAGATTGAACGCGGAATTTCTGATTTCTGCAGTGCAAGCTTTCGCTCTAGCTAGGTGCTCCGAGCTCGTTAAAACATTCGGCCGCCGATCGCCCCTAGGGCGTCAAAACTTACTGCTCCTTGCAAAAAAAAAAAAGAAAAGAAACAACAACTTAGCACACGCAACCAATCGTTACTCCACATCTTCTTTCAGTTCAGGAGTTCGGCATTGATAATTTTAGCCGTCCATGGTTTGAATACGCGCGTATATTATCCTATCAAAATATAATTATGAAGTTTCGAAATCATCATTCGCTCTCCGAACTCGCAGAAATATCTCACGTTGTTCTCCCTGGAACGAGCTTGCGCGACGCAGGATGTCCACACAGAAGCAAATACTGTGCACACCGAGTTATGCCAGCGACCACGTCGACACGATCATATTTCTTCACCACATGTGCACGTTCAGAATCAAACGACGGCAATAAATGATGATAAAGGCGCTCCACGTTGAAAGTAAAGCGCGGAAAGTTTTAGAAGTTATGAACGGTCGCGACGTTGACGCAGTCATAAACGATTGCTCCCCCCCCCCCTCCCCAACCACCACCACCACCTATTTTTCAAGCTGCGCTAGATCTTTACTCTCTCAATTAGGTCATTTATTTTCACGGGAGGACTCGATGGAGAGATAAACTCGAAAGTAATAATGGGCGTCTTTGAGCGACAGAGTGTAATCTGGGCGGCGAAACATAGTTGCCCTTTTCTCGGGTCAGCGGGGTTGTGCAGCCTCCCGTCGTACTCAGTCTTCGTCCTATTGCTCGGTGCTTTCCTGTACTGTTGTGGGGAATTTCGAGGAGGCCCGGGGGAGAAAGGTGACATAAAAGCCGACGTGAGTTGTCCCGCAGCAAGTTCCAGGGTCTGTCGGCTCCGAGTCGTGCCAACGACCACGGCTCTACAACGACAACAACGGCGACACGTTTCCTGTTCGACCTCGAATCGCGCAATCACAGCCCCGGCCGCAGCATACAAATTATTAAGCGGGCCGGACATTCGTCTCCTCCAAAAAAGCGCCGCTGCCTCTCGCGCACAGACCAGACGCCGCCATCCTCGCCTTTCTCTTTCTTTGACGGCACCTTTGCACTCCCCCTCACCGGACGCCTTCCGTCTCTACCCTCGCCCTGCAGTTCCCTCGTCTCGGATCTTTAAAAGTGGCCGCCCGCCCGTCGAGCTCTCGCCCCTTAACGACGGCCCGTTTCTCCCGTCGGGCAAAAAGGCGACGATGCCGCGCGCGGGGCGCATCCAGCTGCTTCCAAAGGAGCCGTTTTCCCGCTCTTCCCGACCCTCGATCCCATCCCCAATGGCGCCGTTACGCAGCTCGCGGTGGGAATAACCGGAAGTGACGCGAGTGGTGTCCGAATCCCCAGCGGAAGCGGAAGTAGAGACGTTCGAACGCGACCGGAACATCCACGCCGGCTGTTCGCCGCGCACGCTTTTGGAAAAACACCTTTTGCTTTCGTTTCGTCGATTGTTGTTGATGCTCGGCGTTTGGGTTTTTGTTTGGTTCGCTCGGCGTCGCCGCCGCCGCCAGTGGCCGACGCCGTCCGGAATTTCGGCCCGGTCGGTCGGTCGACCTAGACGGCCGCCTCGGTTCTCCTTTGCTGTCTCAATTTTTTTATTTCGCGTATATCTCGGTAGTTTTGTGTTGTCTTTGAGCCAATCTGGCACCCTTCGGGTTCGCAGGGGCCTCGATTGAAAGGCGACGTCGAGCGAAGGCAGCATCGAAGAGAGATATTTAATTCGATGGGAGGGCAGCCCGGGCCCCGAGAATGTGCCGCCGCGGGAAACCAAACAACACAAAACAAAGGAAACGCGAGCGGTATATGACGACGGTCGGGAAAGTGGGTTGGGACAAAAGCCGCACGCTGGCCCGGTATCTATAGCCTATGCGGTGCGTTCCGAGATGCCGGCCCGATGTTGGAGACCGATATACGTCGAGAGGAAGGCGGCAGCCGTTCTCCCGGGCCTTTCTTAATTGGCCGTGGTCGGGCGGTCCGGAGTGGGGAATTGATGGAAATCGCGGCCGGGCTCTCGCGGGCCCAGGAATGCCAGGGGAGTGGCCACCGTGATTGGCTCGTCGCCGCCGCCGCCGCCAAGCGCCCGGGCTGCTGCCGCTGCCCGAGAGGAAGACCCGACAGCGAGCCAGGAAGAGAGCGCCGCTTCTCCGCTCCACCCGATGATGAGCGCCGTGGAGAAGAAGACCTCGCGGGGGGCCATATACAGCGTCACGGAACGCTACGCGCTCCTGGTCTCATTACCGATGATTTTTGGATCTTTTTTTATGCGTTTGATGCGCGTGCGGAGAGGAAAGTGAAGGCTTACTGGTTTGATGTTGGCGTTAGTTGACGATGAACGTGGAGGCTACTAGAGTCGATGACAGCTGAAGAAACAGTGGGCGTGGTGAAGCGCCGTGCATCTCATTATCGTTCCGCTGCCGATCAGATGGCGCTATTAGTCGATATGGGGGCGGAAAAACCAATCACAAAGCGCGAACAGCACTCCCTACGTTTGTTAAATTGTCAGTCACTATAGTTTAATCTTGACGTCAGTCGACTCGGGACCGGAAGCACTAAAAAAGCAATATATATTTTACCACGTTTTGATGTCTGCATTATGCTTGGTTTCACACTAAGTCAGACCAAAGGTGACGCCACAACCCGATGCATGAGCCAATGAAACGGCCGCAAAAAGAATGCATCTTCACGACGATCGTTGTTTTTGTGGATAGGTGAGCGTGACTACTTTAGTCGGCGACCTGCACTGTTACCAGGCGCGTATCCAGGGCGGGGGGGGGGGGGGGGTATCGGGACTGGGCCCCTTCCCCCTCCCCTCCCCACCCCCGAAATCTTCCATTTTTCTGAGGCCTCCTCTTTCCCTCCCCCATATAGCATTTTGTCATGTGCGCCCCCCCCCCCCCATCTCCCCGAATCAAAATCCTGGCTACGTGCCTGACCGTGACGATGCACTTTTCGTGTCGCTCGATTGGCTCCGTCCCATTGTGGGGCCTGTAGTGGCATTCCAATCTTGTCCACTCCTTTCCGTTTTGTGCAAAGAAGCGGAACGCCGAATGAAAGTAGGGTTTCATTTATCCCGGTGAAAGACCTCGCGCTAACGAAGGAAGAGCGAATAGTTGTTTAGGCTAATTTTACTGCGCATAATGTTAAAGGACTCCGCGCTGTCGTACGTTACAAAAATTTCTGAGAGGAAAAAAAATATTTGGATTGAGTGATATCAGATCATACGGTGAGCTGCGTACAATCGGCCCAGATATCTCTCCGTATTTTAGTTATTCTTGGTCCGACTCTTATTCCTCCAGCGCTTCTTCAGGTTCATTAGACTACTTCTTCGCCCAGTGAGTCTGACTAACTAGGCCACGGTATCTTTGACCCAGAACGTCTAGGTTAGAATATTAAAGATTGACATACATTTTTTGTTTTTTAAACCGTTTGTATGTTCTCGTAACACGAAAATTGCTTGTTTTTTTCCGTGTTTTACGTGCAAGCAGCGAGTTGCCAAGAGGAACGAAGCGCACTTTTTATTGCTTTTCTTTCATTTGTTTATTTTTATAGGCCTATAAGTATGAGGCTAGTTGGTGTGTAAAACTTCTGACTATCTTTTTTTATTGTGATGGCTTAATAAATGTTGAACAACTTGGGGGTTCGCGCGCAGGATTTGGGAAGAAAGAAAGAAAGAGAGAGAAAGTGAGAGAGAGAATCAAGAACTTTATTGTGTTATAAAATTGAGGAGCCCTCGGTTCAGAGCTTTGCTGATTTGGGAAGACTCCGGAAGAAAATACTATTTTACATAAGTAGTCCATACTTAATAAGGGGGTTTTAAAGCCTACATGTATGCATACAGAGTGTTCGTTTCCCTTATCTTCGATCCCGTTATTGTTTCCTGCTCCTGCAGCCAAAATAAAGAAAAGAAAGTCTGGTCATTCTGTTCCAACAAGCGAAAGTATATGCAGTCGAACTGGTTACGAATCATCATAATCTTAACTCTTCGACGCTTTTCTCAGGGCTTACATTATGAAGGTCGTCTTACTCCGTTCAACTGAAAGCGTGCTCTAATCCGCAGAGGGTTACGTATGAGCTAGAGAAGGCATAGCATGTCAAACCGTCTGTATGGGTCACACTGAGCACATCATACAAAAAACAGTCTGCGCACAAGTTCGAAACGCGAGTCACCGCGAGAGCTGTGCTTCGAATGCCTCGGGGCAATGAGTTCAAGGGGAAACTTGGCACGCGGCATTCGAACCACGGATATATTCTGGTGACTCGTGTTGGCAGACTGTCTTTTGTATGGAGTATAAGCAGTGTGACCCCGTCTTAACGGATAGACGAAGACACCGTTTGCCATCCAGAAGCCAGATTGGGAGCCCCGAGCACGCGCAATGACCTATTCTCGTAACGGAAGTGACACTGCGTGTGCTCAAACATAGAGCTCTTCAGTGAACTGACCAGCATTGTCTTCTGCGTTACTGTTGAGGGCGTGCTGAAAGCCAACTTGTCCCATTTTATACATTGACAGACCAAATCTCGGACTAGTACAAATATGAAGGCCTCTCGTATTTTGCATTCGACATAGTTGAGTAAATTTCTCTATAGAGTTTCCTTTTGTTTTACGACAAGCATGATAATGACTGATGAAATATGTTACCCAAGACAGCGCGAAAGAATTTTGCTATCGCGAGCATGTGGATATTGCCCTGTACGCCATCTAATTACTCGTGCACTCTAGAAAAGAAAAAAAAAAGGTGAGGCGTGCGAGTACTTTTTTTTTGCAAAATACTAAGACAAACAATCAAGGTTAATAATTGAAAGATACAAGCAAATGACAAAATCCATAACACCATTAAATCTGAAAAAAAAAATGGAATGTGTGTGGGGACAGGAAAGTGAAACGCAATGCTCATTGTCCTCGTTTACATTGCATTTGTTTGTATAATCGTATTGGAAGCTTCGTCATTCGGTGTGATCCTGGTATTCGGACACCGTGATCTGTTGTCTTGTGTTCTACAAATCAAGTGCTCTCACAATCCTTTTTTTCTAAATTTTTTTAGTGCGTTGTTTTAAGCGAGAATGCCCAGTTTGCTCCGAACGCGTCGGTTTGTGTCCTCTTGAGCCACTTCGATGTTCTTCACTACCCTTTAACGACAAAGCGTAAGAACTATGAAAAGTGAATTTTACCAGTTCGTCTGGATACAGGTTGAGCACACCGTACGGCTTCGGTGGAGTGTGAGTTGCGAACCTGTTGCGTGACTTACGAAAGGCTAACAAGTTCCGCAATTAAAATCTATTTAAGGTAGTCATCTTGAGTCAGCGGCTAGCACCAAATGAAGCAGTAGTTTCTCAAAAAACGGAAGATGTAGTTGTTTGGCTGTGAAACCTTCTTCTGCTCGTCTTTCTTCGTATTCCGAATGGCAGGAGCCAATTCTTTTTATGTAACAAGGCAGTGGTCTTCAAATGGGGTCCGCGGATCCTTTGGGGTCCGCGGATCCTTTGGGGTCCGCGAAGGCATTCTAGGGGCTCGCGAAGCCCTGCCTCATCAGCCAAGTATGACAATACAAATTTTTTTTTTTTCAGTTTGGGAATAAACGTTTTAGTTTTCGGGTCAGTTTTTTCGTGTGTATGTCAACAAGAGAAGTCTACTTCGCACTAGATCTTAGTAATATCCTAATATCCATTTATTAAATCATTATCATAATTACCTATACCTTTCCCTTCCCTCACCAGGAACGGAATCCTCCATCATCCCCGCCGATCCACAAGGGGTTCGTGAAACATCAGTGGTTATGAATCATTGTAATAGGAGGGAATACCTTTGTCAATATTGCAGAAGTGCGTTAGAAACGCAAACCTGATGAGAAGCGACTTCGGCAGGCAAAGGTCGTAGATGCTGTCGTGTCGACATGCAGCCGGAGCAAATGATTGCTCGTCTAGTAGCAGCGCATATGCTTAGCCATCATATGTTCCTCCTCCTATTAGCCTACTTCTTAGTCGTAACGTGAATTTAATCACTGCTATATATAGACAACTACCTTTTTATTACAATGTAATACGCTCGCATCAATATCAATGTGTAACTCCACCAATATCGAGAATGAGCACGCATGTGCGATAGTGCTTCTCGGGAAAATGTCACTTCGCACTCAAGCGCGAGCACGAAAAAAAACGCTTAAAAACAACATACTTGTGCTGGGGACTCTAACACATTGTCCATAACATCAAGGAGAGGGTATGCAATACGTAAATTATTCCTATTTGGAATACACTTTGTACCGTCTTTCCATATGAAGCAAAGAATTTCGAAAATTAGCCCAAGTTTTCCTGAGGTGATCAACTCACAAGAACAGAAACAAAAAGATAGATTACTGTTATTTCGCATTCATGTCTTACGCTCTTCTTGAATTGTATCGCGAACGACGGTGAAAGTAACAACCGCGGAGCCTGGCGCATACAAGGTGGACTTTGCCTCACGACAGGCGTGTAATGCGCCGAAAGCGAACTTTGATCGCTTGCCTTGACGGCAGAGCACGTGTTTCTTTAGAGGGAGAGATAATGACGGGAAATTACAAGGAAGCTAACCCGGTGGCCGGAAACAGGAATTCTTACTTGGAGCTGGGTGTTGGATGTTAGAAAACATGGCGACCAAAGAAGAGGAAAAGCGGCAATTAAAAACGAAGATGAGTTTTAATTGTTGCTTTTTATATAGCTGGGCTTTGCACAGTTGTGAATTTCCCTAGTTTGGTTTTGAGCGTAGTCTTAGTTTTGTTGAATGAAAACTTGAAGTTCAACCATGGGTCTGTCAGCCGGCCCATCATCAACGCTGTAACATGCGCGGAAAACCACAGATGTTTAATTATAAAAATCACCGAAGTCACTTCTGTAAGTAATCTACAATCTGTTGGTGCACAAAGAAGTTAATAAAAAAGCTAATTACTAGGAAAGTAGATACGATATGAAAAATCTACGTTGAGTCTCAAAATCTATAGATTCGCACAATTATTCGTGAAAATAATCTGAGCCTCACAAGGTGTACGTATTGTGAATCCACAGTAACACCATTAAGCGAAAAGTATTGTCGGTGTGCAAGTCATTACAATTCTTAGTTCGGCTTATGTGTTCCTACAGCCAATCAATCAATGCGCGCGCGCACACACAGACACACACAGGCGCACATACACACACGCATGACACACACATCCACGCACACACACAAATGAAAGGACTTAAGCTTGCGCTCAGAACATTTATTTGCGCTCCCTGACTTGTCTGATTGAATAGAACAGTCCGAACAGGCCGTGGACGGTCCCCAGAGCGCTTTCATTCGAGCATCTCATTCACGACTTCAACAAAATATATTCCAGGAAATTTAGCGAGCTGTAATGTGAAGTTTATAGGCGGCAGATTCATCGGCTGAGTCGGAAATTACTTCGACGCATTACTAGCGATGTTGCATGTGACGTTGCGCGTTGTCACGGGCTGACGTCATCGAGCAGAACACATAGATACAGTGGCCCTCGGCCTGGATATAGAGCACTCGAACTTTGGGACAGCGACAAGCACTCACCTCAGATCACTGCCCCCGGCAACACCGCTTTCGTGTAGGCAAACATTGAAATCTATCACTTCGAACCAGATGGCAAACGACAGGAGCACTTCGTTGCTCGGCCCTGAGCACCTGCGAGCTCGAGTTTGAAGCAGGTTTGAAGAGCGCGGTGATAGCGGCTCCAACGTTTACCCGTTCGCAAGTTGCGACCGGGAAATGTTCAAGCGGCCACAGGCTCTAACCTCAACGCAGCATTCAGCACGTCCGCTATGCTTGTGCAGTATAGCTGCACCGCCGTGGCACGGCTCAAGCTATATTCTGCAGTCTTAATCCGTAGCAAATGGTCGAATACAAATAGGGGTGCAGTACGTGAATACTTGCTTGGTCAGCATCACGGACCGGCTAAGCCTGATTTTCTGGGTTACCCGCAGCATTGACAAAGTCCACCGTTTTATCTGCCCACCGTTCAATGGGAAAATAAACCAGACGGAAATATTTGCTCGTCTCGCTTACGGATCGACATCCCTTCTTTACGAAAATGGCATTGACGGCGTCCTCCTTAAAACAACTCACCAATCTCACCAGTCAGTTTTGCTGCTCCGCCGCTACCGCTATACATCTAAAGAACTTTAGACGTTCTACACGTGCGACAACCCCGTTATAAGCCCTCTGCGGGTCTGTCGGAGCGGAGCACGAGACTGCACTGAGCCGCCTCCCTACACTACCAACCTGCCTCCTCAGGACTAAAGGTATGGCGGCGTCGCGCATGCACCAAACGCTTGATGAGTGGTCGGTCTATTGAAACACAAGCGTCGACACGTGCGGGTGGACGTGTGCAGCTATAAAAACACCACGCCTTGTTCGAAGTCTAGCTCCGTGATATTCTATTGAAGCGATAAAATGATGAGTAGTAGTAAAATTGTATTGCCATGAACCAACGGGCAGTTTAAAAACAAGCCACGGTGTTTCCACACCAGATGTGGGCACTGTGCGTGCGCGGAAACCAGGTTTACCTGAATTGAAGCGTATGCTTATGCGCCAGGTCGAGAGCAGCGCCCCCACAGAGGCGTGACGTCATTGCCGCGCGCTGGTGTATAGGAAATGAAATGCTGCTTGCCATAAAAATTGGGAGCCATTCCACCCTGCGAAGTCGGATGACAAGCGAAACTGTTTAGCACACGACACAGATGTGACGGAGAATTTTGAGCAAAGGTATGGACATATTTATTGTCTTGATCGGTGGTCATCGTGACGAAAGGTACGACACACACGTGCCGCCCGCCGCCCCGCCGCTGACATTCTCGTTGCCGTTCCCGCCGTTGCTCTTCGCAGGCGCGTTGCTCTTCGGGAGTCCGGACTATACGCGGCCTCCCCATCACGACGAGAGAAGTGAAATTGAAAATGAAGAACGGCAACCCAAGATTCAAGGATAATGCAGGGGATGGTGTTCCACGCTCCGCGCGCGCACGCCTATCTCGTATAAAAGTTTCGAAGTAAATAACCAAAATAAAGCGTTAACGAATGCGCGTGCAAGATGCTTTTGCTTTAGAAAGGTTACTGCTGTCATGTATATAGAAGTCTATGCTGCTGCAGACGCCGGTACGTGCGGCACGTGGGTGCGGTGCTAGAGTAGAGGTTTTGGTCACGTGGAGGCATGCGGTTTAGAGAAGGTCGTTTTAGCGAACGCCGTTTTACCGAACCCAGTTCATCGAACTCTTTTATAGAGAAACCAAGTTTAGAGAAAATGGCGACGAGGCTCCTTTTAGCGGATTCGACCGCCGCCAAGCGGCGGAAGTCAGGTAAGTTAACATTTTTGTAATGAGCCACCGCAGACTGCCGCCGCGAAGCGGCAGGAGCGCAGCAGGAGACTTTGGTTAACACGCGCACCAGCGATACACGCGAGAAGTAGGAAGGCCTTTTCCAAATAGCGTCCCCTTTTCGATAAATGGCATTTCTCTAAACTGAGGCCCTGCTTTCTCTAAACCGTGCTTCGAAAAAACGTGCCCGTTCTCTAAAACGTGCTTCGACGAAATGGCATTCGATCAACCGTAGTAAACCCTTGGTCACGCACACGAAAAATCCATGGAACCCTAGCCATAAACAGCTTCGCTGTAAAATTCTGACACTCCCCATTGCTTACTACTTCCAGCTTTATATTACGCGCCAACACTAAAAACCTGTTCGCCACAAAACTGAAAAAGGTCGCATTCCATCAGTATAACTTAATTTCAACATTTTTTATGGCTAGATGGCCATTATCAGGGCTCTACGTTATAAAACCACGCTTTTTTGTTAAACCCTCGATGGTTCAACTTCTAAAAAACCAAAACAAACCACTTTTTTTTTTTTTTTTACACGAGGTTGCATACGTCGTATACATATTCGCTGAAAGTTATTTTATGAAGACGTTGCTCGCAGTGCACGCTCAGAACTAAACGGTGCGAAAGTTTATCTCCTCTTTGCGCACCTCGTGCGTAAATTTACCCTCCAGCTGCACCCCCGTGCCTTTATTTTTCTCTCTCAGCCAATGACGGTGCGCACTCACTAGCTGCCTCATCATCGCACCGTTCTCTTCGCGCTCTCCTCGTTGTCCGTTGATTGGAGTAACCCCTCGCCGTGTTCCGGTGCGCGAAATACACTTTTTGAAAGACTTGCTTTTCGTGTGCGACGAGAAACTGAGAGAGGGGAGGAGGCGAGAGGGGACGTCGGAACGCCGAGCTCTGGTTCGAAGGATTAGTGGGTAGAGATAAAGCTATAACAGCCTTATGTCTCCACCGCACTCGTCGAACGCGTTCGAATGCGAGAGCCAAACACCGGACGCCGGCGTTCCTTGTTCTAACGCTTTTGACGGGTGCATTGGAGACAAAGGCGCTAGCCTTAGGTCTACCCACTAATCATAACAGTTAGAGCTCAACGTCCTGACGTCTCCGCATGGACTGGTATCTCTCTCTCTCTCTCTCTCTCAGTTTCTCGGCGCAAAGTCACTGCCAATCACTGCGAGCTTAAAAAAAAAAAGAAAGTAGAGGATTGTTTATTATGTTTGCGGTTTTTGTTTCGCGATTCATTTGTCGGGGCTATTACGGGCTGATACCGCAATTTCTTTCGTTGTGGGCTGATAATGAGGTGCTCAGGACTCGCCAGGCCCTGTTTTCTTAAGCTCTCACCGATATATGCAAAGAGCAAGTCGTCTGCTTCTTGCGCAGGGGTGATGGTGACGTCACAACGACGCCAAGTTATGATTGGCTTTGATTGGAAGGGTAGTGGGTAGACCTCAATGCTAGATGACTCGAGATCTACCCACTATTTGTTTTCAATCAGCCAATCGGAGCTCGAGCGTTCTGACACCATCGCAACCCCTGCGCAAGAAGCAGACGCACTTGCGCTCCGCATAGCATCCTTTATCGTCTGGCAAGAAAAACTATCTTGATTGGGTGTAATTCACGTCCAACGTGCATATGGGTGCATTTCACCCCATCAAGATTTCTTTTTCTTTTCTGGCAGACGTAAATGGGAGCCGGTTGCAAGCATCCGCTGCGAACAACGATTTATAGCCTGACCTCCTGCGAACACACTCTATGTGGAGCGCAAGTTCGTCTGCTTCTTGCACAAGGGTTGCAGTGACGCCACAACGCCTAGCTGTGATTGTCTCTGATTGGAAGGATAGATGCTAGAAGGTGGACCTCAATGCTAGCTGCCTCGAGGTCCACCCACTATTCTGCCAACAGAGCCAATCGGAGCTCCGAGCGTTTCGACGTCACTGCAACCCCTCTGCGAGAAGCAGACGAACTTGCGCTCCTCACTGAACAGACACCGCAAAATAACTCTAATTAGCTTGCCAACGAATACTTCATTGCGAAGGGCATCGTGTGAGCCTTAACGATAGGGATCTGAATTTTTAAGTTTTGGGTAAGAAGTGATCAATGTTTTGGTAAATATGTTGTCAGCCTGTATATAGCACACCGTTTGTTCTCATTGCCTCCCTGTGAGACATTCTAAAATTTTAACCTAGACACACGTTTTTATTTTTTTTTAAAGCTTAGCATAGCTTGACTGTTTTGAAACACCTTGTAGCGATTTGTCTCGGTGGTAGCCTCTCATATGGCGTCCCGTGCTATTGCAGTCAGTTGCATGTTTCCTTGTATTTCTTTAAAAGAACATGTTCTGCCCGTATACCGAAAGGTACTGAGCGAGGCTCAGTGACAGTGGTTAACGTCAACGTCGTTTTGCACGTAAGCGTAATACGTTTTGATTAGAGCTGGAGCTCAACGGTAACGTTCTCCTTCAAGCGTTTTTGTGCTGCTTAAACAACCGATACGAGCGCAGGCTGATGGCTTTGGAAGGCGGCCCAGACTCCAAATTTCCTACAATCTCTCACCGAACAAACGGCCCCCGCACCCACTAAAGTTTCAAACGACCCGGACGAAGGCCAAATGTGCGAAGGGAACATCAGCTTCAATTTCAGATGGCTGATACTGCAAAAATCTGTAAAATTCGCGCAAATAGAAAAAAATCAAACGTAACTGCAAAGCTTGAACTGTATTTAACATTACAGAGGAGCCCTGCAGACAACCGCGTGGGAGGTCTTGTTGACCGCTGTATGGTGACGTAGCATAGGTTAGATCAACCTAAGCACAATGAGTCCGAGCCTCTTCCGTGGAACCGATATTCTGCCATTCAGGGGCACGTCAAAATACGCTTGTTTTGCCGTTTGTTCTTTCTGTGCCTTTCCGCACTGGTCGGCCAAGATATGCGTACGCATTGTTGCCTGACAACCCCCAGAAAAAAAAAAAAACCCAGTAGTTTTTGGTATTACATTTTATTTACTTATTTACGCTCTACTCGTTCTTTGGAAAGTAGCAAGAAAGCATACACTAAATCTCGAACTACCCGCCCGGCAAAATGCGTATCACTGTTACCACAAGAATCATGCACAGCCACATCTAGTCACAGAGGGCCATGTAGCCACAGAAGACCATGTAGCCTCAGAGGGCTATGTACAGCCGTCTGTAGCCACAGTGGGCCATGTACAGCCATAAACACTAAAAGTCCTGAGACCCTCAAGCCGCAGCCACAATGTCATACACACACACACATCATACAAAAGACGCGGTGCTTTAAATACATGCATGCTTAGAGCATGTCTGCAAAAAGTTTCTGTTTGACCAACATGCGTGCAGACTGTCCTTTGTGCGATGTATTGGCAGTGTCACCGCGGTTTTAGTTACATATCCGCTTGTTCCATGACTACCGCCTTTTTTTTTTTTTTTGGGGGGGGGGGGGGTTGTTGAACATACTAAAAAGGGTGCTGGCGGTCCTAACAAGGTCGCAGATATATTTTGCGACGCATGAAAGCTGCACTATGCGTACGTTCACATATAGTTTACAAGGAACAAGCACCGCACGAAGGAACAATCACTGCAAAAGCCACGGGACACGCACAGGAGCGTTGCCTAAAGTCTGTATAAAGAAAATAAAAAAAAATTACAACTGCTCCTCATACATTATACAAGGAACACGGAGTTTCTCCGCAGACATGATGGCAGAATTATCCGCGGACACGACTCACGCATGTTCGGAGTATGTTTGCTACATACATAAGTATGTTTTATTTTTTCTCAAATATGTCTAAATACAGTTTTTGTATGGCCAATATGGTGGATGACCGATATAAGGTATGACAAGCATGACCAATACAGGGAGTATACATGACTGTCTGTAGACTCTCTTTGGTATGACGCATTAGCAGTGCGACCACGGCTTAAGAATCGAATATGGCGGAAAGAAATAGGGCCATGCACGTGCAAAAATAGAACAAGTGCATGCCCGAAAGATTTATCCAGGTCAAAACTAACGCTTCAAGATCGAACCCTATTATAAGACCCGCCTGGTGAAGGGTCACATATAAGAAAAAAAGGAAACTAATACGCAACAGCTTGAAGAGAAGACAGCCCCCGACGTTTGCGGTTAGTGCATCGCATGCAGAAGAGCCGGCCGACCTTCCTCAAACAGAACACCCAAAGTTGACGACTCCGTATAAGGGCGACCGCGATCTCGTTCCTTCAAACTCGGGCAGCCATCGTCTCTCTTGCTCAGTCAGAAAAAAAAAAAAAAGACACGGGAAAGAAAGAAGGAGATAAAGAAAGAAAACCCGTCAGGAGACAAAGGTTAATTCTCGGGGCGTCGCTCCATCGGCCGACATCCATCCAGGAAGGCATGCAGAGGCGAGCGTGGCACCCCGGTCGTTAGTTCGCCCGTCGTCCGCCCTCCCGCCCGCCCACGCCCTCGGCGGCGCCACCGTGCTTTCTCCTCTCCCGCCGCCATCGTTCCGCAGAAAAACAATGGCGGCGTCCACCGCGGAGCCCAAGCCCCTCCGGTGGTCGCTCCAAACCAAGGCGAAGCCAGGCCGAGACGCAAAGACAAAGGGCTCTTGGAGAGTTCAAGAAAGAACAATGGAGCGCTTAATATATACGCCCGAAGAACGCCGCGGGCTCCTAGGTAGGAACTGTTATAGGAAGGTTAACTGAGTCCGTGTTGACCCCGGAACAATGGCCACCTGTGCCGTTTCAGGACGACTGCACGCAAAGTACCGGTGCGTACGGTTCGTAATACGGGGCCACGCCGCTTAGAAATAGATACCGCATTACATAGTGCCGTTTGACTGGCCAAATAGATCGCTCATTTATGTTTATTTGATGAAAAGAAGAACTCAATTTGTACTATACTCAGAGGCTGGACACTTCTAAACAAATAGGCGGATGTGAGGCAAAGAATAATATTTGCGAATAGAAGTTAGCGACCTCTGCTTTGGTATGCTCCTTAGTTGTTACACAATTGCGGAATTACTCCAAATTCTCCATAGCACCATCTATTTTTCTTCTTCTTCTTCTTCTTCTGCGGAATTACGGAAAGGCGAATTGAGGCGTTGTGTATTGTTCTTCTTTTGCCTCCGTTCCGGGTTTTGGTATGGCGAATATATGTCCCTTGACCTCGCGCTTCGTGGCGAACACTCAGATCTATAAATTACCTACAAACTTTGTATTTAAGGACTGTGAAAACCAGTAAGTTACGGTTCAGAATAAAACAAATAAATAAAAGGAAAAGGCTGAGTAAGGTTGCTTAAAAGGGAGACATCAGGGTGCGAGGTTGAGGTGCCACTGCGTAGCACCGTATCTGAAAAATGCAATAAGAGGAAAATGTCCCAGGTTGGAGACTTGCAGACATCAATTAACTTTTTGCCCATAAAACAGTGTTTTAATAAATAAATATGCTTCACAAAGCATGCTACATTGTTACCAGTACCAAAATTGGCGTTCGGCATCTAAAAGAAAAAAAAGAAAAAGAAAACGGCATGAAAAAATTAAAAGTTCCAAGTAAACCTAAAAAAAAAGACAGAAGAGCGTTTGCGGCATTTTCCTCCTTGAATTGAATGTTCCAGCCTAGGTCAGTCTAACTTTGGACGTCGTAAGCAGTCAGTCGTCTACATACGACCAAGTGTTCTTTAGGAGTTTTGCATCTGTACCGTAAAGTGTACATTCACATAGTATGTGACACAGCTTCCACACAATTACACCCTGGATAGTTCGGATTGTTCATTTTCCTTATTTGGTGTAAGAATATTTCCACAGAATTGTAGTATGTGGTTACTTAAAACTCAATATTTTCGTATTACTTGACACCTAAACTCATGTATCTTTGTTTACCAGGCCTGATGCTCACTTGATTTCTCATTTTACGCTTAATTCTATATTGCATTGTGTACAATATCTACCGTACTTTCCGGCTATAGTCCGCGGACTTTACATGTTAAAAGTTAAAATTTTAGTCTTTGCGGACAATCCACACGTGCCGACTATACAGGCATTTTGTTTTTTCAAGATCGTTCATTATGACGAGAAGTGACGATTTATGTGAACAAAGGAGCATGCTAATGATGATTTACGTATAATTCAAGCTTCTTTGTGAGTTAAGTAAGCAAGCATTTGTTAATGCGTGCCGTGTATGAGAAGATTTTCGTGTTGACTAAGCACCAGGTGCGGACTATGCACCGTGTGCGGACTATCTAAGCGAAAACTTAGTTTTCGTCCCAAATAAGCCCCTGTCGACTATACACCGGGTGAGGACTAGAGCCCGGAAAGTACGGTATATTAAATTAATTTGGTTGTATGCTTTATATTTGTCAGTTGTTCGCATAGCTCTATATTTTATTTATAAATAATCGGATACTTCAAATTTTGTCTTACTATCCCCGGGTGTACAGTCCATTCTATTATGTTCGCCGTTGTTGACCGAGCTGTCGTTTCTTTTAGTTTTTTGTGCCATTTTATTATATTTAGACACTCCCATGATCATATGCGCACAGGATTCTGCGCTAACAGTGTTAATGCCGGTACTCGCAAGTGAATAATGTCTCTACTGCTTCTTCTTTCCTTATTCTTTCATCTCCCAATTTTCTTCCCCAACTAAAAGTCGCCAATCGAAGCAGGCCCTACTGGTTAACTTCTTTGTTTTCCCCTCCTGCTCTTATCTTTTCTTGGCTAACATTCAAAATTAAAGGGACAATGATATTTTACAATATCCACCACCTCAACCCTACGCTTAGAAAAAGTTTACTCCCATGTACCATTTCGTTTTTCCCAAGACTAGACAACAGCTGTAAAAAAGAGCCTATATTTACCTCCACCACCTCCTACGCCAATTCTTTTCTCCCTTTGACAATATTAAAATGAAATGCTTTACCTGATAACATAGTTACAACTAACAATGTGGTCGTATTCAAAAAGCTACTAGGTGAACATTTAGATGACTGTGCAAACGATGCTGAGTCTTAGCATGTTAATAACGTTCCCTTCATTTTTGTATTTAATTATATTTTTGTAATTGCTGCTCACGGGTTCGTATTACTATGTTCTACACTGAAATGTTTAGTTTCCCATCCCTTGTGTCCCTGCTCACGAGTTGGTATTACTCTTTCTGTATTGAAATATATAGTTTCCCATCCCTTGTGTGATGCCCTGTAATGGGGCCTTCAAGGTATTATGAAATAAATAAATAAATAAATAAATGGTTTTTCAACTTCTTCCCTTCTTAGCCTTCCTCCTCAACTCGAAATGAAATGGAATAAAAGGGATTTCACCGGATGCGATAACTCCAAGCTTCCATCGTGCTTTTCAGCACGATCGAAGCTTGCAGTCATCGCATCCGGTGAAATACCATGAACACACCATGAGGTACACCTTGATGTGTTCACCATGGTGTGCCTTCTGAGGCACACCATGGTGAACCATGAGGCACACCATGAAAGTCGTCATTCGCGAGGATGATAAGTGCCGCATACGACACTCACTGGGCACGAATGCGAATCCAAATATTTGTCCACGGATTGGCTGTTGACGAGCGCATACGTCCGACTGAAGCGGTGCTCGTGTACAACAATGCGTGAGCTGGGTTCGGCTGACGTTCCTATGGATGCATCACAGTGAAAAAGGCTTTCGAAGAAAAGAAGGCACGAAATAGACTGCTATATAGTATCCCAAGCATCACCGAGGTGGCCAATCATCGGCCAATGGCTGGCAATGGTCCTTGGCCAAGTGGCCAGACAGTGGCCAGAGACTGGCCGGTGACTGGCCTGCTTATCTGGCAATTGGCCAATGGCCACTGGCCATAAGCCATCGGCCAAGCATTGGCCAATGAATGGCTACCCTCTGGCCACCGGCCAAAAGACCATCGCCAGACATTGGCCATTGCTTGGCCAAAATCCGTGCTGTCTTGAGATGTTTTCATATTTTCGTACTGATAAGCAGGCTTTTGCCTTTCTACCCTCGTGTTCTACCGTAATATCCCAAGGAATGCCCCACCCCCAAAAGATAACCCACTCCTATTTTTTGGCACGATTTTATATTTTCCCAAAAGCAGCGAAAGGAGCACACTTCTAGTAATTGCAGCTCCTAGTCAAATGGTGACTTCAGCTGAAATGGCGTTACGTTCGCCACGGCGGGAGATGAGCGAATATTGCTGACTGGAAAAGACAGTCGTCTATGGTTCATGGTGTTACTTAGCCTTAAGTAACACCATAAACCTTGCCACAAGTTTCGCAGGTCACAATATCTAGAACTAGTGAGTTTTCAATGTTTTCTGATCGCACACCGAAAGCCAGCCAACTCCTTATTGTCCATTTGATTTGCTTTCGATTATAGCTGGGCTATCTCTCGGGATATTATGGTAGTTTTCTTTTAGCCCACTAAACGATAAGCGATTAGTAAAATCCCAATTAAACTCATTTATCCCAGTTCAAAATTTATTTCATGGACCCTTTAAAGTATTGTTCTGATTAAGCAGGTTACACTGTCGATGCAGAGTAAGTAAATGTTAGTGCCAAACCAATGATTTCAGAAAGTAATATAGATGACGTTATCTACTTCCGGAGTAGTTTACTTGCGAATGATATTACGTGAACAATACATTTGTTTTTTGTTGCTGAGTTGACATCCTACTGAGTTCGGTCACATCGAAGGTAGCTCGGTGGCGCCGAGTGAAGCCAGCGTCATTTTGAGCTTCTCCCGTCGCCTTAGAGAACGAGTAATTGGACATGCATTAAATATTGCTCTTGGAATAACTGCAGGCATTTCTTCTTGGATTAAACCTCGACACTCTTTTGTTAACTTATTGCCACCGGCGATTCTAATAATGGTACTTGAGAAATATGGGGCCTGCGTACTTCACTACCGGAAAATTAAATACCCGTACTTCAGGTGTTCATGACATGGAGTAAGGTGTAGGTGGATACTGACGAGTAAGGGGAGCAACATCGTCGCCAATGATCACGTTTTGGTTACCAGGACGTCTGCCTGTAGTTGTCTTACAAGATTCAGTAACGAAAACAAAATAACAGAAATCACAGTTAGGATTAAAACAATCGAGCAGATGCCCCTAAATAAACGTTTTCGAAAAGGGCGGCAAAATATGCTACAAAAATGTATTTTTCTTGCTGGTATGCTGTAACAATCTGTCCGCCCAACGGAATTTCCAATGAACCTCAAAAGCATGTACGCGTGGTATGACCGCATTAATGTCTTCCCCTAAGAATTTTGCATTATTCAATACTTTTGCAATACATTCAAATTTATTTCAAATAGTAAGTCCTACTAATCTGTCGCTGACATGGTCGCAAAGAAAGAATTGGCAACGACCTTTATCTCCCAAGTCTTATAATACATGGAATGACATTTGAAAGAACTAATCGGTTAATTGTTTTAGGAGATATTAAACGTCACGTGGCGTGACTACGTGACGTAACGTGACGTCATGGTTTTACGTGACACCAGGAATTGACATGAATACGTCACGTGTCTCGGGGTAAGCGCGGACGCGACAGACGCGTGGACGGACGAACGCAAGGACGGACAGATTTCTGGAAATAGGGGCTTTCGTTGTGAATCATTCGATGCTCTAAAAAAGAGATCTAAATTTCACGCACTAATATAAAATTTAGTTTCTAGCATGTTTTTAGGGGGAATGTGACCAGCCATGTATTTCTAATGCAATTTTCTAGCAAGCCGCTCGTGCTCTTCACTCTACAATAATTAAGACGAATAAACTGCGATCTTGTACCACACGCGGATACTTTATCAAGAACTACTATACCTTCACTGCTGAAACAGCACGATTATGAAAACCGCTATGCGCACATTTTACGCTACTTGTAAGTTGTAGGATACTGCTGCCATGACAATATAAGAAAAACGTTTAGAAGGTCTTGTGAAAGGAGCTACTTGGCCACAATGTAATATACCATAATATCTCATAATAATTAAAAAAATGAGATGGCATCACATTCAAAAGAGGTAGATTAAAAAAAATGCGGGAAAAATATTGCTTTGTATTATGCGAGATTATAAAGTTAGGTAATTTAAATAAATCTAAACTAATCTGTTATTTTTTCATCAAGAAATATGATAGATGGTGTAAAAAGTTGCCGCAAGTTCAGCTTGACAATGCTCTGACTTAAGTAAAGCATTACCATAGTAACACTTGTAACGAAATAGATACAAAAGAGCATTAAATGTATAAATTGACATAAGCAGTGCTGTTATTATACTGCCTCCATCATTCAGAATATTTCGCTGGCTGAACTCTCCGAACATGCAGATGAGTGCTCCAATAAAAGGAGGCGACTGAGTGTTGGTGTGTTGCTATCCGGAAAATCCGGGAACCGCAAACTGCTGAGAAAGTAAGTTGGAATACGTCTCCACAATCGCAAACTTTTCGGCTGGAATGTGCGTCAAGAACAGCCAGAACTATATTCACAAAAATAAAATTAATCGAATATCTAGCGACATTTATGTACCGATATTTCGGGCGTGATTCGGAGGTTACCCTAAACCCATATATGTACGGCCTTAATGCATACGCCAAGGCCATCCCCGTACCACGCCATCTTGGAAGAATCGGCGATCGAGTACAAGAGATCCCCCGCAGCGCAGGGGTTATGCGCTGCTACCGTTTTAGAGCTCGCCTGAAAAAGACCAATCAAGAACGTGCACAAACATTCGCACGAAGCGAAAAAAGAAAAAAGAAAGCCATTCGACGCGAGCATCTTGATTGGCGCAAATTTGTCTCAGTCGCGACAAATTCGCACGGCGGCGAGCGGAGCAATCTCGTTGATTCCAAGGACTGACCTAAAGCCACGCGCGTCGCTCCCGTCCCGAACTCGTTAAAAGCCAAAGCGTCGACGCAATTGTCGCGCGCCGACCCCGCGGTACAAAATAACAACACCAAGATTTAGGTGAGAAGTTCCGAAACGTCGGCACGCTCTTAACGGCGTGTATGCCGCGCGCTCTAAATCAACGTAAAACAGCGCGCCGCCAAATGGCGATAGAGTAAGAACCCAAATAATATGGGGCTCGTTGGCGCCCCATTGCGCTGTTGAAATGTAGCGAAGAACGAGTGGTCGATCGTCCTACTTTTGCGCATTAATACGTAATGGCTCGGGGCGGTGATGCTTCTTCGGTTTGGTCCGAGGTCGACTCGCTCAATGCCGCACTCTGCAGTGCACCCCTTCACCCCGCTTTACGCACACACACGCGCGCTTGCCCTATTAGCTTTCTCTCAGTACGCCTCTTTACTTTGGTTACCTCGATCTGTACCACGCATGATGGCTCAGTAATAATAAACGTCAGCAATGAAGAAAAAAAAGAAAGAAGAAAAGCCGTGCAGTAGATTGCCCGGGCTTTGCTTTGACGCGGTTCAACGTTTGATCTCGCTAATTTTCGATGCCGCTAATAAAAGCGCTGTGCGCAGGTTATAGGTACTTACGCTGCACTTATGGGCCATGGATGAATTGCAGCCTCATCGAAAATGCCGCCCTTATTAACCGTAACTGGCTAGGTTAAAGGTTATCAATTTTTTTTTAGGTGGAACGTTTTTAAGCGTTATTGATCTAGAGGATTGGCGAGTAACATACGTAAGTGAGGAAACGCATAAGTTGAGCACTCTCGTGACTTTACGTGACATGATGACGCACGATTGCGCGGATCAGAAAGGGTCGTTGACGACGGTATGGTACGGCTACGGCACGCTTCTACTACGTAAATCACAAATTCACTTCGGTTAAAATGCACTGAAAAGGGATCATTAGAAGACTTGTGCATTGTAATTTGAGCGTTCCTGGTCTTTTATTCCATTTGTACGGGGCCTTAAGCCGTGGCCACAGTACGGATACATCATACAAACGACAGCCTGCAGACACTCTCTTAGGAGTTCTTCGCATTCCGGTCCTGCCACATTGGATATACAAATAGTGTTTGCAAACATGTTCGCAGCATACATAGGTTTACAGGAAACACGCTAAGGGCAAACCAGAGGAGACACCCTGCCCCACAGCCCAAACAAGTATCATACACATGGGACATACGAGTGAGTGATTGGATGGATGTGGCCGTACCCTTCGAAATGGGTGGCGCCTTGTGCCACCTAGCGGGTAATCTTTCTATTTATTTGAATGCGATTATGTATGCAACAAAATTAGGTTAAGAATTTTCTAAAAAAAGAAAAAGCTTGCTCTAGAAATTTACATGTGTTACAGGAGCGTTTTTAAGCTTGGAGAGGTCGCACCTTCTGCCCTTGGCATGACCAAAAATAATGTAAGAAATACTTAATTCTTTTCTAGACCATTCTACTAGAGTGAAAGGAGAGAGCGAAATGAGCCTCTATATTTGGACAGTTCCGACGATAGAGCCCACGTGGACTGCCCAAACATGAGAACCAATGAAGAAGGCGCGTGTCCTTTCCCTCGTCTACCCCACCGAATCGACTGAAATGCCCGTGATGCACGGCCGGTTTGTCGTCTGTGGTCGGGATCAACGTTACTATACTTCGTTTCAGCTTAGGTCCGAGCGTGGCCGATGTTATGAGCCGAAGGGCCAATCAAACAGCGAAAGAGGCACAACGTCATGGCGTGCTCTCTGCAGTTGATACGACCAGCCGGTATTCGCCGTCTCTCTGTGCGTGCTCCTCCGCCGGCTAGTCCTATCAAGCTCAGAAAGCACACCATGATGCTGCACTTTTTGCGCTGTTTGATTGGCCCTTCGGCTCATAACATCGGCCGTGCTCGGACCCAAGCTGAAACGAAGTATAGATCGGCTCAGTTGACCAGCTCCGCATTAGCCGCGCTTCGGAAAGCCGGCCTTCTCTGTTCGCGCGAGCGTGGTGGCGCTGTCGTCGCAGCCCGCCCGGTCCGCAAGGCCGGCCAAGCTCTGGGCAAGCTCGGGACGCTGGCTTTTCATTGCGAAATCAGGCGGACGGCGGCCCTTGCGCGCTTCTTTTTATGAAATGGACTCTGCAAGCACATTCTGCTGCAGTCACGATTGTAATTATGCACGCTAACGATTTCTTTCATTTTTACTCTATAATTCATAGGATAGCAGCATGGCTTTGGGTTTGGCTTCCGAGTTCGATTCTATGTCGGCGTAATATCAAAGTGTAACGGGATTTATGTCATAGTTGACGTCTCTCATATTCGTCTATGACCAGCATCCACAGGCAGGGGCTCGCGTGCGCTGTCAGCGCCGTATGCAGTTCTCGAGAAACGCTCCCACTTGTCACAAGAAAACGAACAAAATGCGTTTTCTGCCTTTTATTTGTTACCACAACAAATCTTCGGCAAGGCTGAAATTGCAGATGAATACTGTGCAACGTTTATTTCTTTTAGCATGAAAAGAAATCGCGAGCAGAGTGCAAAACACCAAGGCTGAAAATACCTGTAGTTGGCGACCACAAAACCCGAGCTTTCTTTTGCTACTGCCACCTTCTCCGTCATTTCTCGATTGATGTATCTCGCGTAGAAGAGCATTTGCGTTACAACGAAGAGGCATTGCAGTTTTCAAAAGTGGTCTTTGCACCCTGCAGCCTTCCTATGTCGCATTCTCAGGGTAGCAAAAACGTCTATTTTGGCATGAAATAGATCGCAGAAACGTCGCGAGATCAATAAAACAACATTATTATTTATGGAAAACTGCAACGCTAAGAAAATAGTAGTTATCACAAAGCGAATTTAAATTAACTCGCGCTTGTAAACACGTCAAGAAGCATGTTGCTGTCAAGCACTTGGAGCATGCGTACGCTTGCACAAATGAACTCGTTTTACATAGTCAACGAGGGTGTCTCACAATTCGTGCACTGTTGCCGCGAAGCTGTAGCAGGGACTGTAAAATAACGGTTCTAATATCTATCGCACGTTCACACGTAAATCTCGAAATATACACATACGAATCCGCGCTGATCAGCTGATCGGAAGTGATGTCTTGAAATTCTTACCCCTCAGTCACACGTCTCCGAAATGGCACGCACACGCAAGGGAGCGAGGTTGTGACACACGTAAAGAACACACGAGAGGAATAACTGAGTTGTTTTTACCAGTAGCAGGCCTCGACGTAGCCGAATACAAATACAAAAACAACCCGATTCTTTCAAATGACGAAGACGTCTTCAAATTGTCATCCCTTCCTAATGCGGCTTTGGTATGTATGCAGCTGTTTACGCTTGAACTTCTGACACAAACACAGAACACCACAAGAAGGAAGTTGACGCTATTTTAGTCCGCAAACGACCAAAACACAACGGTCCATGTGCCGGAAACCACGGACGATAGACGCAGCCATTTCTCCGAGCTGCTTGCCTTGGTGCCGAATGTCGGAAAACTGCCAAAACTAAGAAGGCCTGGCGGGCGTAAATTTACCTTAAAAGTCCCAGGAAATGTTATCTCAATCCGCACAATATTACACTGGCAACAGTCCTTGGGAATACACTTTGTGAACCCACACGAAATCGATGTTTCATAACGGTTCCACGGGTACCGAGGCCAGTCAGACCGAACGGGTCGGGCGGGCTTGGACACGAGCGCCACTACTCGGCAGTGAATGGCAACGCGTCACTTTTTTCTCGGAGCTTGTCAACTTTTCCGATCCAGTAACGTTGGTCGGGATCAGGGTGTAAGACAGACAGGTGGGGAAACGGCCCATAGAAGCCTACCGCAGCGCCGTGACCGGATTGTGTACTCGTCAGCTTGCGGGTACCCCCGATTTGCGGCATATGGAGCTGCGGCGAGAGGAAAAAATCGGAATCGGATTTGCATGGAACTCTATGGGAGAGTGCGCAAAACAAACCGAGAGCACGACAGTTTTCCATTGAAAATCCACGAGAAACCATCTCCGTCAGTTTAGCCGGTTGCCACCGGTCGCTCACCCGGAGTGAGAGTTCGCGGTGCTCCACATAGATGGCGCCACAGAAAAAGAGAAAACCGAGGGGGTCACAATCCGGTCGCTCATTTGGCTCTCGTTTCCCCACCTGTCTATCGTACACCCTGGTCGGGATTGTGCCCGTGCTCTTTCTCTTTTTTACCCCGATGATTCCGTTGAAATGTCCGGATGTATCTTGATTGCTCTGCAGTGTGAACCTCAGCGCCCTTACTACGTGAGTAACGCCGTTACCCGTACCAAGGTACTTTACAGCCCTGATCGGTACATACCCCTTTTTATTAAAAAATTCTAAAAATATTATGCGCAACAAAGTGGTTACTACTGAAAGAAGATGGCTACATTTAAATAACCTGGATCTTTGTTTACACCCCAGCTTGGAATACAAAGCAGTTTTGATTGATTTATAGACGGTCATAGAACTTACCAAAAACTTACGAAGTGTCTAGCGTTACGTCCGACGTAACCCAAGTTACGTCCAATCTCCGCCTTCCCTAGGTTCACGGGGGAGAGAGAGGGGGGGGGGGGAGGGTTAGGTATACGCGTTTCAGTGGTCCGTCCGGACGTAACGCTAGCCACAGCGTAAAAATTAACTTGACCATCCTCGCAACCGACCGCTATTTCCTTCGATTCGGGTGCCAAAACGCCACCAGCCATCGGAACATACGAGGCCAAATGTCCAGTGTTTGTAGACTCTAAAAGAGCGTGGCATTCTTAATCGCCTTTTGTTATTGCGTCACGAGAGCTCCCTAGCTGGTCGCAGCGGCTCTCATATTCGTGCATTCATTCCAGTGTGAAACGCTTTATACATGCAAACTTTTTGCAGACGAAGACACGTCACATTGCTTACACTCGCGTGCTTTGTAGAGACGTCTCGCACAACTTATCTCCAGTGTGACGGAATCTGTTGTCTCGTACATGCATGAGCCTTGTCCGCAAACAATTACGGGATACATGTTCGCACCAACGCCGTGATTTTTGGAAGGCAGAGGGACCGCGGCCTTACGTGTGATTCCCCAGCTACAATGAATCTTACTTTTTTACTCAGTCAACAAACAACATACGGAAAGAGGTAGCATGTTTGATATATTTATGTGCTGCCTCCATTTGCGCCTTAACCAATCCTTTTTTTCTAATGGACTTTTTGAAACACACACACACACACACACAGAAACAGACTGTTAGAGATATAGAAAAAACAAGAAGCGGATATATTTGCAAAAACACAATGCAGATATACATCGCATTTTTTATATTATGCAGAGAGAAAAAAAACCACAAAAGACAGATCGGGAGGCGCGTCATAGGAGAAAAAGAAAAGCAACTAGCGTCCTCTATCCGCGTTGGTCATCTGCCTCATTCAGCCAGCAAGCGTTCGTGAAATCTAATCTCCGTCGTGTTTCTCGTTACGGCCGCCAACGGCCAATCGTTTCGTCTTCTTTAAAAAGTCCCGTTCGAGCACCCGTCGTAACGCTGAAAAACGACCTCTGGTGACATCCTTCCGCAGTGCCTCTTCCGTCGCCAAAATTGTGAAGGACGCGAGTTCCAGTTTTGCTCCGAGCCAACATGATATTATCTCTGGGGCAGCATCAGTGATGTCGCCAACATTTTGCCGAAACTGAGATTCGACTGGTTAGGCGAACCTTCGACCTTTTAGCGAAATTCCGCCAAGTTCGACATATGGACAGTGTTGCCCGACTCCCTGACAAAAAGTATGTATTTCGAAGAAGAAAAATTACATAAAAAAGTTTATTTTACATGTTGTAAAACGATTAGAAACTTGTCCAACTTTCCGATAGAAGTTTCGAAAACGTCGAACCTGAGCGAGCTCCGACCTCGGCGAGTTCGCGCGCGACGTCCCTTGGCGGTATCGTGAAACAGCAGACAAAGAAAGACCCTGGGGTGGTGTTGCCTGCGGGGGTCAATTGCTCAAGAGGCGACTATCTCGAGCGGTATATACGTCCGAGTCACGAAGAAGAGTCGCGAGTAATTAACGAGATTTTCATTAGCGATGATGCGGGAGCCTAATTGTGATCTTCTTTTTCGTTTAGTTATGACCTGTCAGCTGACCGGACCTCGCTGCTGGCCCTTTTCGTAAAGCGATCCTCACGCCCGACTTTCCTGTTACGGCTGCAACTGCCGCTGGAGGAAGTGATTGCGATGCAGGCGTATATCTTTGTTCCGTTTCTTCATCTATGATTTGATGAAGCATAAATAGGGTCACTCTACTGACCACTCGGATATACGGCCTTTTTTTATTATATATATATATATATATATATATATATATATATATATATATATATATATATATATATATATATATATATATATATATATATATCGATGCAACTCCGCACTTAGTTTTTTATTTTTTATGCATGTATTTGTCTATTTATTTGTATTAAAACTATATAGATCAGGCACGTAGCCAGGATTTTGTATCGGGGGTGGGGGGCCGCCCATGACAAAATGCTGTATGAGGGGGAGGGGCGAGAGGAGGTCCCAGCAAAATGGAAGATTTCGGGCCCCATGGGCCACCCCCTGGCTACGTGCCTGATATAGATATAACTATCTAAAGTTATATCTAAAGATATAACTATATAGATATAACTAAAAAAAATTATATTAAACGTCGTCATTTAAAGGACAAATGAGTGCTGAAGTAAGCCGATGAGCGAGGTCACCGCTATGGCAGCTGATGTGTAACATCACTGGCCATTGCGGCGGCCTGGCTGGTGAACCCGTACCTTCTGCAGCACACATTTTGCTCCATCGAATTCGTTTCTCTCGGTATGAACAAGTGTGAATTACCCAAAATTACCACCTTTGCAGGGCGATGACGTCGCGAGGAAGCCGTTGACATAGAATAGGATAGAACGTTTTTATTTGGAACGTGTGCGGCGCAGGGCAATTTGCGAGCTTCGACTGTGCTGCGTTCGGCGCCAGGCCAGGCTGACAGGGTGGTGAAAGCGTGTTTGCTCAACCAGCCAACCGTCGGTCGTGCACTGCGTTATCATTCTTTCTGCGCACAAACAAGCGCAGGGGGCGCGGTGAGGCGATAAAAGACAGGGGGTGGGAGATACTTAATGCCCCTGAATAAGAAAGGTAGCGACATCTTCTTCCTCCTCCTCTGACGCGCACACCTTTTATCTTTTTGTTTTGCATTTTTACACCCGCACGTCGACTGTATAGTGCCGCCTGGATCGGCCCAAGACAGTAGATGGCCTTCCTATACTCGAGTCAGAGCGCAGTCAAAGGCTGAAAGACACGGAAATACATACACACAGGCTAAAAGTGTACTGTAGCGGTCTACCAGCCGCGAAGGATGTGCTCAAAGAAAGACGATGAAAGCAGTGACGTTGCTCAGTCGGCGTTATTTGATTGGCGACATGAGCTCATAGAATGCATTGCACTCCGACAGCATAGGTATTCCTTCTCCCTCCTCCTCTGACGTGCACACCTTTTATCTTTATGTTTTGCTTTTTTACACCTGCGCGTCGACTGTAGCGCCGCCTGGATCAGCCCAAGATAGCAGGGGGCATTCTTCAAAGGATGTCGCTACTTTTCCGTATAAAGGGGCCTTAGGCCTGGTTCACACTTACAGCTAATCCGCTGCCGCCGAAGCGGAATCTGCCGCGGCAATGCACAGTGGACGCTATGCCCTGCGGCCTGGTTCACTCTTGCGAATCGGCGGGCGAATCTGCAAGAATTCGGCCGCCGAGCGTAGCGTCCACTGTGCATTGCCGTGGCCGATTCCGCTTCGGCGGCAGCAGATTAGCTGTAAGGCCCGGTTCACACTTGCGAATCGGCGGGCGAATCTGCAAGAATTCGGCCGCCGGGCGTAGCGTCCACTGTGCATTGCCGCGGCCGATTCCGCTTCGGCGGCAGCGGATTAGCTGTAAGTGTGAACGAGGCCTAAGTGTGAACCAGGCCTTATGGTACGTTTACACTTGCGGATCCGCCAGCGAATCCGCCCAGTTTTTGCCGCTGGGGGCGAAACGCTGGGCGGAAAACGCGGCGGCGAGCCGTATACATGGGTTGCACGTGTCGTCATATCCTTCATCCTTTCTGGTGGCCAAAACCTGCCGTGCTCTACTTCGTTTCACCTAATGTGCGAGCGAACGGCAGAGCTGGAAGCGCGAGCACAGAAGCTCCGTGCGTTCAGGCTTTGCTCGAGCGCGCAAGCTGGGAGAAACGCACAAAGCGCTGGTCTCGCGCTTCTAGCTTTGGCTTCGCTCGCAGATCAAAGTGAAAGCGAAGTATAATGAAGCTGTGCTCACTTGCTTCCAGCTCGCTCGCGACGCTCGTCTACTGCTCGTAGAATAAGCACGAGTAAAGGCTACGCTCGAGGAAGTTCGGCCACCAGAAAGGAGGTCCAAATTACGTCAGTGCAACCTATGTATAGGTCCGGGATCTATTTCTGCCGCCGAACGAGGCGTTTCGCTGACCGGAAGTGACATTCTTGCGCAGCGCGACGCTGCCTACGTCATGAGTATGCGTTCTGTTGCGTTAATTGAACGTCAAAGACTTACGGTAAGAAACAGAATGGATTTACTATTTACATGACGAAGTTAATCTGCTGGTGTCGGTGATCGCAGTCGTTCCGTACGTCTTCTTCTTCGATCTGCCCCGAGCCAAACCGTTGCTTCGTCTTCCTCGTTTTCGTCAACCGCATATTTACACGAGCACTGTACGGCTGTTTCGCGTGAGTAGGAGGTGCCAAAATTACAATTCACAACACGTTCTTCCGGGAGTAGCAACGCCCGGGAGAGACAGCCGAGGTGGGAACTCTCGCGCCTTCTCGTCATATTTGACCGGATGTTACGAGAACAGCTGCCGCAGCCGCCGCCGCCGCCGCCGCTCGAAGGAAATAGATGTAAACGCAACCCGCTCGTCGCCGCCGCCGCCGGGAGCGGATCCGCTCCCGCGGCAGCGGATTTCTTCTCAGGTGTAAACGTACCATTATGCCTCCTTCACATTTGCGAAATACGCACTCGCCGCCGACTGGATTCGCTCGCCGAGAAAAGATCGGGCCGTTCAGATTTGTTGCCGCCTGCGGAGTGCGCGGCGCAAGCGCGTCGCAGTTTTTCGAACAGACGAGAGCTGACGAGAGCTCCCAAACCTCTTCCTTGCCCGCGCGCGTCTCGTCGTTATCTCGTCGTTATCGTCGCCAGCTCGTCAGCGGAGATCTGACGTCAGCAAGCGCCACTTCCCCCGTTCGTTCTGATTGGCTTGCGGCGAGAGAAAACGTTTTTCCGGCGTTCAAAATTGGTCACAGAGAGATCTTGCTCTCCGCCCCGCCGGAAATTCTGCCCGCTTTCGTCGCCGGGTGTCAGAATTCTCGCGGATCTGGCCGCCGGTTCGCAAGTGTGAACGAGGCATTAGGGATACTTGGTCGGGCGAGAACGTTGCCTCCATCGCTGTGTCAGCTTAATCTGAAGCCAGGCGTTTATGGCGAGCGATACGTACAGCGTGGGCGAAATAAATTGAACGCACCATAAGCTGACCGCATAAATCGGTTTCTCATCTTTTCGTGCTGGGATTTACTACAGAGGTGCCTGAAGTTAGGGGAAGCTTTTGGGTAAACTTGTAAAAAGATTGGCTCATATGAGTAAATAGAAAATTATGTTTTCTTTATACTTTGAATGTACACTAAAAAAATATTGCGCGTTACTGTGGCACTTATAGACCCGTTACTCACGGGCAGGGGGCGCGAGCGCGACCGCGATACGCAACCATGTTATGCTGGCAGCACCGTCCAGGCGGCGCTGTAACATTCGATTTTGCACGTGCCACGTTCGAATGCAAGCATCTGTCATATCCGCGAGTGTGGGATGGTATGGTATCGGACGCACGATAACGAAACGTCTAAAAAGTAGCTAAAATAAAAAGAATTACGCAGCTCGCGGCCTCAGCGTCCCATTAAACATTCCTTTCAGCTTTATTATTTTATTGCTCTCATCCATAGCTCCCGTGAGCCCGTATGTTTTACTTTACTTGATAGCGAAGCCGAAGCTATACTTGCTAAAGCATGATCCCCTGAACTATGATCGCACTGCACGAGCGCGCGTGCTTGGCAGGGACACTGGGGGGGGGGGGGGTTGTGTGTATGTTTATACAGCCTAGAACTTGGTCTGCCTCCAAGGGCGACGAGTCTCCCAGCTGGAGATGAGCAATTTAGCCAGTGCAGTATAAACCGCTAGCCTGGGGTCTTTAACGTGCACCACGCAGTAGTGATACACGACCGCACGCCGGTACGATGCTCATCCAGATCGAAACGGGCAGGGGCGGGAATAGGCAGGGACACTGAAAGTCCAGAGTTCGCGCTTGTAGCCTCTGCCACGCTGGCACTTATAATGGAACGGAGTATAAAAAACTGTGGTGGAGAAGCGTGATGACGCACGTTTGAAACGCGAGCCAAATATTCTATTTTGCTCGCCTGGAGCGCTGCTCAAAACTTGAGAGCTACGGGCCAATTCGGCCAAAATGAAGTGAAGAATAGGTAAGCAAATTCTTTTTCTTCCCATTTCACAAATTTTTTCAATCGTAGTAAACGCCGGAATAGCCGGCAACGATTATCCGATAATTTTGAGATAAAAGGCTTAGCAATAATTTTTCCATAGACAAAGCCAGTTTTTTATTTTCTTTCTTCTGACTCCGGAGGTTCCATGTATTCATACTCTCTATTAATGAATTCACCAGCTTGGAGCACATCTGTGGTAAATCCTAGCGCGATAAGTTAAGCAACCGATGCATGCGGTCAGCTTAAAGTGCGTTCAATCCATTTCGCCCACGCTGTACATTAATCGAGCAAGGTATTTTGACTAACCGCTCATCATTCATTCAACGGTCATGCCTGTTGTGTTCGCCACCAGTTGAGATATTGTATCCAGAGAAGCGGCAATTCCAGTCAGTCAAAGCTGTCTGGGGTCATCAGTCGTCAATAGCCAATCCAAGACGAATGGCAACAAAACTATATGCACTTTTGGCGCTGCTTGATCGACTCCGTCGGATCGCATGCCGTCCCTTCTCCCATGCCCAGATAGAATCAGCGAGTGCGGAACGACTGCTAATCTGGGGACATGCACCGCGCAGCTTTAGATACTTTGGTACTTTGGATAGAGCAAGTTGGTTCTTGTTAATTAAAAGAAATGTTTAAAAGCGCAAACAGGAAAAAGAAACAGCACGCCCACACACACACACACACACAAAGACGAAGACCACATACAATATGGACGCCCGGCCATGTTGTATGTGCTTTCTAATCTTTTTTTTTTTTGCGCTTTTAGATTTTTTAAATGTAGCGAGAGCGTGTTTGTATACGATGCTCACTTGGATCTAGACGCGCAGGTGCATGCTTAATAAAACTTATCAAACAAACGCACTTTGAGGATAATAAGATGCTAAAAGAATATGCAGCGACTTTTACCTTCAAAGTCCCATAATCCGTGAAAGGCATTTTTGTACCAGTAACGCCTACATATGTTAGCGCCCATGGGACGAACTGAAATACCATCCCATATTCGCGGGTATGCAGTGCCCATTTCGTTGGAGGAATGCCCTCTGAAGACGTTTCGTCCCCATCGTATGCGTCGATGATATTTCCGGATCAGTATGGCATGCAGTCTGCAGTTCTTGAAGAAATATTCAGATGGTACAAAAAGTGACTAATATGAATCTAAGAAAAATTACAATGAAACTCAGAATCACTGTACAATCGGCGTTTGGGTATGGCAGTTTATGTGGTGTGCTTTATTTTTTGATCAGCCTTCTTTCGGACGTGGAAATCGCCCTTTTTAACATATGGGATTGCCGGTAGGCAGTAGGTGACTGCAAAACAAAACGCTGGAATTGTTTTTGATCAAATAAATGTAAAATAAATAGCACCTGAATAAAAATTTTTTAAAAAAAAAGTGAAGTAAATCAGTTTTTTTTGTTAAGTTTAAACCACACACACACGCACACACACAGACATATATATATATATATGGGTGGTTTCATCTCAAATCGTGCAGGCAAAAAGGGTCGAATTTTTAATTTCGCTGAAAAAAATATATGTTATGGCGTCGTCTCTAAAAACGCAGTAGCCACAAACCGCAAGTCCGTCGGATTTTTGTTCTCGACTTACGAATTTTAAAAGAGGCCGCGGCGGAAAGCAGTGTTTTTCACATCCGTCGTGGGTCGGATGTTTCGCTCGATCTCCCGTCGTGGATTTTCAGTCCACATTATATTAACTTTTTTCAAGCACTCTGTGGGCACAGGTAAAAGGCTCTAATACCATGAAATAATTTTAGGCGTTTTGCTTTTTTTCTGTAAAAATGTCAAACACGCCCCCTCGGTCAATTGTTGACGAACTTTGACAATTAAATACTGGCGATCTACTTGGGTTACATCAATATTTTTTATGTCTATGGAGAGCCCAAAACACGCTCTTTATAGATATTATAAAATGATTTACCTGTATTAAATAGCCTTTGCAGGACGTTTACGTTAATGTTATGCGAAAACCAAAAAGTACCAATTTTAAGATCGATTTTCTCAAAAAACCCATTTTTTATATTTTTATTTTTTGTTAAAATGTAGATATGATAGTTGTCTACTCGAAAAGCAAGTCGAGAAAGTGTATATTTTGTTTGTATGTTCTATATTTAAGCCTCAATATCGGAAAAAGACGTCTTCGTTTTGCAAGACCTAAGTCAGACAAAAAAAAAAAAACGTGCGCTTCTATGAATTGTAAAAAAGTTTTCCTGAATATTTTGTTTGCGTTTTGTAATCAGTTATAAACGCATTTTGTGGTATTGAATAGTTATTTATGTTTTGAAAAGAGCGGGAAACCACGAGAAACATACCTAATCAAATCAGCAGGCCTAGTAGACCTTCAATATCGAAGAGGCACAGACGTATTTTTTCGATTGATAAAACTTTCACTGTAAACTAGCATGACTAGCTATTAGCTGTCATATTACTAAGACATGAAAAGTCACCACGTCATTGATCTATTATATACAATTCTTTCCGAAACCAAACGCTAGGGTTTGTTCACCGCACATCGCACAGATCACCAGGGAATATCCCTTCACTTCCGTAATACACAAAAGTGATGACACAGAAACGATCCGAAACACACGGAGAGATTGTCACGGAGAAGGGTAGGGAATAAAAATAAATAAATAAGAATAAAATTACCCAACTCCGATCTTAACGAAAATTGCGGTAAAAAAATAAAAGATTTAGGTTCGAGCCGTGGCAAGGCGATAGGTCCACGCCTGGTGGAGGTCAGACAAAGAAGTAAACGACACGTAAAGGAAAAAAAAAGTTAATTAAGACAAAAAAACTCAGCCGCACACGGCAAGAACAAAAACCAACTCCTCCGGGCATTCCCTAAACGGGACACAACCAAATGCGTGCGAACACGCTCTCTACAGCACCGTCAGGCCGCTACGCCATGAAGAAATAAACCCAACAAGTAAACAATGCTAACAAACAGTTAGTAACGAAACATAAAAAAAAAGTTCAGCAGAACCGCACCCGAGAAACAAAGTTCAGCGGGGCGAAGAAACACACACGAAATAAAATTAAAAAAAAAGTCTTAACTGACCGACGCCGAGTCCAGTCCCATGACACTGAAGCCTGGCAGGATGATGGCGTCCAGATGATGCTCGAATCTATTCTTCACTCTGTTCCGCACATCCGTCGTGGCTGTGCGGAACAAAGTGAAGAATAGTTTCGAGCAGCGGTGCGCGAGAAGGTAACCGAGACGTAACATGCCTCGAGCTTCATATCGGGAGAGGAGCTTTCGAGGTAGTTACTGCATGCAGTTACTCAAACTTTTTCTTTAACCCTTCCCTTTTTCAATAAAAAAAAAACACGTCAGCCGGCGCTAACTTTTCATCTCGGGAGAAGACCACTCTTCACAAACGGTTATAGTTGCCAAGGAGGCTGACTTCGACCCAACTAGTCTCCGGGCAGAATAGACACAAGTATATTTACCAACACGCTCGTTTTTGATGCTAGTCTCCGGGCTTTGCTGTTTCCAAAAGAGATAACCCTTCGGTGCTATCGGATTTCCGCGGAGGGAGATAGAGTACATAAAATTGAGAAGAATAAAACACGGAGGACAAGCACAGGACAACAACTTTGCAGAGCACGGCCATTTCTAATGGTGAATTCCGCTCGCAGATCTCGAGCGCTCCAAAACCGCTCCATTTGGAGCGCGCATATTCCGCTCGCAGATCTGGCTCGAGCTGGCCATCTTCCGCTCGCAGATCTCTAGCAGCGCCCGCTCCACGGAGCGCCCCAAACCCCGCCGAACTTGCTCTGCGGGATTTCACAGATCTCTCCGGAAGTACAGAGCGCTTACGTCATTTCCTCGGCAGCGGCGCATGCGCGGCGAGGTTGGCGGAGTCGGCGGGCCGGCGGCAGTGGTCGTCGAGTTGGATCTGTTCGGGTGCGTCGGTTGTTTACGCGGGATTGTGACGGCTCGAACGCTTCTACCTCGCGTAGATCAGGGATACAAAGCCGGGACTGTGGAGCGTGGTAAATCGTAAGCGCTGACATCTGTGATCGTGAGAGGAAGAACGAGAAAAAGAACGACAGAAAAGCCGGAGGCAGACGCAAGGTTAGGCCTGTTCATTCTGCAGCCAATGATTGTTTACCTTTTTACACGGCATTCCGCCGGCGTTTTCCCGTGCAATAAAGCAAGAAGAGATTAGGCAACGACCGTGCAAGTGATGGTTTGTCACCTCTGTGTTTATTAAAGTCGTACCAGAAATCTGAACTCCACCGCTGGCAATCGCTGTCCGTGCCCCGCCGCTTCGAGGCGGCCGAAAGGTATGTGACGGTGCCGAACGCGGACGTCTTCGTTATTTGCGACATGGGCGCCGTGGTACGTATAATTTCGCCCGGCCTGTGTCGCGTGTTATTTCTGCGTCGGAAAGATCAGTCGGCTGAGGCGTTGGTGGGCTTGTCAAGTTCGAGCAGCGGCCATTTTGAACGGCGGAGGGAGAAGGGGTGGGGAGGGGTGTGGGGGAGGTCGCTCCAAAAATGCAAGTTTATCTTCCCCTCGTCGATTTGGAGCGGGTCCCACGGAGCGGAATTTCGCCTCCCTCGCGGATTTTGGAAAGCGCTCCGGATCTACGAGTGGAATTCACCATTGGATAGGGCGCTCGAAGCTTGGGCAAATACGCGGTATCCGTTGCACGCGTGCACGGATGGCTGGTTTCAAAATTTTCCCACATCCCTAACGAAACCGGCCCATCTTCGTGTGCGTGCGCGATTTTCGTCCCGCGCCGCCGGTTTTAGCTCGCACGCGGCGTTGTTTTGGCAGGCAGAACTGTTGTTGACCGTCGATATTGTAAGGCCATGGTGTTCTCATCCTCCCGGGCAACAGTTACTTTGCTTTCCCTTCTGCAATACTCTGACTGACTGACTACTCCTGGGAGGCCGTCACTGTTCGCCGCGTCAACGACACATTCGTACCATTTCACCCCTCGTGACACAGGGTGCGCTGCTCGCTTTACTGTCACGGGCCGTCCTATCTAACACAACGAGCGCGAAAGGTCGTGGTCATCTGCTGGTTCCGAAAGGGCGGGACGCTCATATAGGCCAATGAAGGCCCCGAATCAATAGGACGTCTGCCGATTTCTATACATTAAAATTTACGACGCCTGCTGGTCTGTTAAGAAGTGTTGCTTTCTCTTTTGAACTGCTCCAATGTAGCTTGCCGCCTATAATAAAATTTAAATGATCAATAAATATAACAGGGTGGAACTACTGTATTTCTATTTTTATGTGGGTGCGTTGAAAAAAGTCAAAAATATTTGCAAGTTTGTGAAGACGCGCAATTCGCAAGTCCGTTTCAAGCCGTAAAAACACGTTTTTGTACGATATTGATGCTTAAATATAAAACATACAAACAAAATATACACTTTCTCGACTTGCTTTTCGAGTAGACAACTATCATATCTACATTTTAACAAAAAATAAAAAAATTAAAAAATGGGTTTTTTTGAGAAAATCGATCTTAAAATTGGTACTTTTTGGTTTTCGCATAACATTAACGTAAACGTCCCGCAAAGGCTATTTAATACAGGTAAATCATTTTATAATATCTATAAAGAGCGTGTTTTGGGCTCTCCATAGACATAAAAAATATTGATGTAACCCAAGTAGATCGCCAGTATTTAATTGTCAAAGTTCGTCAACAATTGACCGAGGGGGCGTTTTTGACATTTTTACAGAAAAAAAGCAAAACGCCTAAAATTATTTCATGGTATTAGAGCCTTTTACCTGTGACACCACAGAGTGCTTGAAAAAAGTTTAATATAATGTGGACTGAAAATCCACGACGGGAGATCGAGCGAAACATCCGACCCACGACGGATGTGAAAAACACTGCTTTCCGCCGCGGCCTCTTTTAAAATTCGTAAGTCGAGAACAAAAAATCCGACGGACTTGCCGTTTGTGGCTACTGCGTTTTTTAGAGACGACGCCATAACATATATTTTTTTCAGCGAAATTAAAAATTCGACCCTTTTTGCCTGCACGATTTGAGATGAAACCACCCATATATATATATATATATATATATATATATATATATATATATATATATATATATATATATATATATATATATATATATATATATATATATACATATATATATATATATATAACCTACTTTATATAAACAAAGTAACTTGTTTTTCTCTAGTCTCTAGGAGAACGTGAAGTGGATTCTTCAGTCCTCCCAATCACTGAAAAGCGCTGCAAAAAGAAAGATTCGATACTAGTTGAAGCAAATCTTAAAATGCTGATTAATTTAAAATTTATTTTTTAAATATAAACTACGTCAGACTAGAACAAAAAGAGCTTGATTTGTTTGATTACCGAGAAAGCTTTATTTGCTGTACTACATCAGCGAAACGAAAAGAAGGATATCTTCGAGTTTCTACGAAAATGCCCAGGAAACAGCTCGTTCCCACCAGATTGTTCTCTCAGCTGCGTGCACTCGTTGCCACTGTTGCTATTGCTTCTGAGGATGGTTCCAAACAAAGTAATAAAGGACTCTCAGGCACACCAAAAGTAAAATGCAAAAAACAAAATGTGTACATATTCAGCGACGTAAAATTTGTCCTCAATGCCTTGGAGCTCGAGGACTTTCTCCTTCGGTTTTAGTTTTGAAGTTCGCAAACTGGTGGGATAATTTCATGAAAAAGCAGCTGGCAAGCTTGTGTAAAACAAAACGTATGTACTGACCGATTTAAGATTAACCTTACATGTACAATTGGGTCTGCATGTGCCTGTCTCTCTCAGTCGCACCCTTTGTCGGTCTGTGCGCGTGTGCGCGCACGTATACAAGTTCTTGTTTGTTTCCTTCGCATTATCATATGCTTGCATGGGATGCTACGTGATTAACGAAAGAGGTGGAAGATAGATACAAAGCTCACGTCTGCAATTAGCGCAAAAGAACACCGCATTTCGCTCGTGTTGGGCGTGCTATGCATTTTTATTTGCTTGATATATATTTTATTAAAAACAAAATAAATTTTCATAGATGGCATCAAATTACGAACAAACAATAATAAACGCGTATTTATGGTATTAGTTTTGAAGAAAATTATTTTTGTGATAAAGGTGTTGTGAAAAATGATCATAGGGATATTGGTGTGGCTTAAATCACGATTTAAATCATCTTGACTTTTTCTCCCCTAAACTCAATACATTTGTGATAGACTAATTTCAGTATATAGATGCCTCGTCGATTTTGTGAAGAAGTGCAGTGGTTGCACTTTTTAGAAGCCGGGAAGGTTTCTCGTCGGAAGCCAGCCTGCAGTGTGATTGATACAATATGTAAATTTTATTTTCTGGGATATATAAGAAGCGGAGAACAGCTAGATGTCGTTCTTAAGTCTGCCCCAGTTCTCATGCAACGTCACCCTCAACTTATCGGCTCAAAAAGCGCAAGTTCCATTGGTACGCGCTTCCGCCGCCACAGCTTCGTAAACGAAAAGGCGCCGAAGGCTGCTGAACGCGCCTCACTGTCGAACGCCAGCTCCTCCGCTAGCGGCGCTACGCGCGTTTTTCAAAGCGCCCCCTCTAGTTTCTGCACGGAGTGCATTTCAAGTATCTGTCAGATGTCTACTTGTAAGTCAGTGATGCCCGACACCCATATTGTGTACGAGTCGTGTATACATGACTTCCACTGACGTCACACTAGCTGCCGTTATAGTAACCTATAGCTTCTGAGCACGTATATATTAGAGCATGTATTCTTCATCCATGATTTCGTTTGTTTTGTGGGCAAAATAAATGAAGGAGGACCAGCAGCATGATGATCAGCCTCGGCCACAGTCTACTCTCCCAAACGATATGTTACCTGCAGGCGAGCAACCGACGGCTCGACTCGAGCTCACGCGTAGCTACCACACTTCGCACTGAACGCCCGCGTGAAGGCACCCGGTACCTAAGGCACACACAAGCCAGGAATACCAACTGACAGATTGCCGGAATAAAGCGAAAAAGCAGCAAACAACAAAAGCAGCCAATTAGTAATACGACGTTCTCATTAGCGAAGTCTTCACACAACACACGCCTCGATAATCGATTAGCTTCGAACAAGGCCGGAGGAACGCCACGCACAGTTGAACTTGCTCCTCGATAGGGCGGACGATGCGACCGACGATGCACCCGTGCGCAGGTCAAGGACCAAGGCCTCTCAGCAGACGGGAACGTAGACCTCCGAGAGGCGCCCAGACCACGATCTGCTTGGGGCGAGCGAAGGCGCTGCTCGGTGGCAGCCGCAGAAGCCTGACCTTCTGAGACGCTCTCTCCGTGGCTTCGTTTGTATGGCGCGCGGGCATCGACGGCGACGAAAGCGGCACAACAGACACGCTTATCTTATCCTTGTTAACACAACACGAAGGTTCCATTAGCAGCGGCCACGTTGCGCGTCCCCATTCGACCTCCTCCCGTTTAATGTGAGACCGTCGGCGGCTCGTCGATCGCCGGAGAAATTCGCGAGGGTTCGACTGTGGCCCCACGGGGCAGAAAGAGCTGGGACCGCATTGGAGAGCCAGAGGGGATTATGCTTCGGTTTACCTTACGATGGACCGCAGCGGTCGCTACGAGGATTCACAGTCAATAGGAAGTGTTCACTGGACGCCATATTTGAGTGCCCTGTTCACTGCGCATGCTCAGAACGAGCTCCCATGTATAGGCTGCGAAGACGGGCATTCTACTGGGTGATTCAAGGAGCGGCCAGGGTCTTTAAATCGACCGCAAAATTCGCTTTCTTAACCTATCGCGCTACGACTTTGTGCAGCGTTGCCCACAGATGGTGCATTTTTTTTGTAAAATTTGCTAAGAGCGAATTTACTTGAGGAAAAAAGTAAAGAAAGGAAAAGGCTTCGCTCCTATGGAAACGCAGCGACGCCACCGGTCTTCAAACAACAGGGCGCTGTTTCGCACGGGAGACAAGAGATGGCGCAACGAACGCCGCCAACGAACGAGCATACGGCGCCAAGAGCCGGCGTCTTTAGCAGACGATCTTTTCGACTCAAAAGCGGAGCGCGTTCCGCAGGCGGCAACAATTGCAGAAACAAAAACAAGCGCGGTAACAAGAAGGAACTGCAAAGCAGACGACATCGGTACCCCGAAAAAAACAGTCAAAATATCCCGACAAACCATTTTTCAAATCGATTATGTGTCCATTCAATATGTTTTCTCAGTAAGGATGATAAAATAATGCATTGGCAACTAATATCAGAAAAGCTCGCGCCGCTTTTGAGTCATAAAGACCGTCTGCTAAAGACGCCGGCTCTCGGCGACGTATGCTCGTTCGTTGGCGCAGTTGGCGTCGCGACCGCTTGCGCCATCTCGTCTCCCGTGCGAAACGGCGCCGAGTTATTTGAAGACCGGTGGCGTCGCTGCGTTTCCATAGGAGCTAAGCCTTTTTCTTTCTTTACTTTTTCCTCAGGTAAGTTCGCTCTTAGCAAATTTTACAAAAAAAAAGCACCATTTTGGCAACGCTGCACAAAATCGTAGCGCGATAGGTTAAGAAACCGAATTTTGCGGTCGATTTAAAGGGCCTGGCCTCTCCTTGAATCACACTGTAGACGGCGTGAAGTGCTCGTTGCTAAATAGCTGTGGAAGCTCGGCGTCAGCAGGCGTTCAGTGGCCACTAACTCATATATGGCCTCAGTGGATTCTCAACTTTCACGGCCTACAGGGGGCGCGCTAGTTCCCATAAAAATGACTGTCATTCTCTATGATCGTTGTAGGACAGCTGTACGAGGTTGCGTCTGCGACACGGGAGTCAATCTAATTTTTTAAAATACGAGTGATATAAGGACCTTACCTCATACTTCCACGTAAGAAAGGTGTGAGTATAAGCAACTTCAATCTGAAGCCGATCAGCCGGGGTGTCAGAACACAGAGTAGGGAGAAGGAAAAGCGAAAGAGAGTATGTGATGACTTCTTTTTATGACCGGTTAAATTTTCTTGTGCGTTCTGAGTTGCTCATAATAAGAGAGAATGAGTCGCGCTGCCTCCAGAATATACGAATCGTTTCAGGCGGCTCGGGCACACACCGGAACAGCCCCGTAAGTCCCCTCACCGCGAAGCCTCCTGGGATTTTCCGGAAAGGTCTTTTCGCAGCGCCGTGAACGCATCACGTCACTTTGCACCTCGAGCGTCGCTGACACTCACGCGGCAGGGATTTGGCTCCGATGGCTCCAAGCGTCTTCTGTAAAACCCCTTTCAGATTAAAATAACAGGTGAAACGAAGTATAGCGGTCGCTCTCTGTCTGCACGAAGAAGAAAGAGGGGGGACTGATACGAATTAACGAGAAGAGACTAAAACGGAAATCGTGCCGTAAACCTAGACAATTTTGTAACGATTGTGGAATTCTTTTTTTTTTTTGTCGTTGTTGAGCCATTGCGTTTTATTGGGTCATTGACCTACTCGAGCCAGCCTATACTGCGCCACCTCGGGGTAGCTGACAGCGGTTTCGAGGTGACCCGGGCTTTTTCGCGTGTAAAGCCCAGTTCACGTGGTGCGATTTTAACTGCGATTTCATAGTTGCGACGTTGAGCGCTCCAGCACGCCGTTTTTGACGCAAGAGAGACGTCGCAACTGCAAAATCACAGGTAAAATCGCACCACCTGAATCGGGCTTAAGGGTGTCAAGAGGGATCGCAGAGGTGACGATGTGAAATTGAGATAATAGGGGGTTTATTCGGGGAAACTTTCGCTGAAACACGATACCCGCTACTCCACGATGAAAGAGAGAGAGAGAGAGAGAGAAAGAAGGAAAGAAAGATAAAGGAAGAAAGAGAAGGGGACAGGGCAAGAAAAAAACGGAAAAGCTGAGAAATAATAAGAAAAATTCCCCATGCAATACAAAGAATGTAACATGCATTATACCCTGTTCAATAGTCAGACTACCTACCCTGTTCAGAACTACAGCTGAAGCTCTCATGACGGCATTAGTTCTCTACAAGAAAAGCGAAAGTTTTTGAAAGTATAGAGGAGAAGGCGGGCAATTGATTCAAACAGGTTGGTATATGTATGTTGACTTCGATTCATGCGCGAAGGTCAGGGTGTTTCACTTGTTATCCAGTCACCGCCATTTTAAACAAATAAAAAGAAGTCTTTTTTTTTAAATTGCATTAGTGTGGTGGTTGCACTATAGAACGGTTATTTTAGGGAATATGTGTAGTTAAATAGTTTGGCTGATGCCCATCCTTTCCAAGAAGATTACAGTCGCCATTAGCGCAACAATTTTAGAGGTTTTGAGACTAACACTAGATGGCCCTGACTTTTGATTGTTCATTCTAGACCTACAAGGAGAGGAAAGGGGACGATGACTGGATGACATATAATAAATCTTGTAGCGTAATATAAATAGAGAGAGGGAAAGAGAAAGAGCATGATCTTGAGCACTGCGTAAAAGTTGACATCTCAGGGATACATGACAACTTCATTTATCGTTTTTCGTCTGAAACCTCTTGGACGATATACGAGTGTCTCAATTAAAAGTCGCGCCGTGAATTGAAACCACTGAGCTTGCGCAGGCCACATCGAAGGTCAGCAAGTCTATTATGAACGTCCGCCAAAAAATAAGCCATTATTTTAATACAGACAGTCTTATCTATATCATTAGCGTTGGAAGTCTAATGTATGAGCAGAATAACGTATGGAGGCTAACAGTCTTTCCGTGTCCGTGCGCTTGACATGCGTATGGTTTCGATAAGACTGCCCCAAACAAAATTTACTTTATAATTTTTCGTTTCTGGTCCACATTTTTCCAGTCACTATGCCTGGTTTGTTAATAATATATAAAAAATAACACTCCACAAAGACAGTATTATTTTCCCTCGGCGTCTCTCTAAACGTATTCAAGAGCAATCCATAAGACAAATGACCCGAAGTTACTGAATTCCGAATGTCATCTGTCAAACAGAAAACGACTGTTAGGCGTGAAAATAATGCTTCGCTATTTTCTTTATAGAGTTTAATACGTGGTTCACGAATTTAACATAAGCTGGGAAAAACTCTCAGCAACGAAACTACGCTAGGAAGCCTTGACACCACCGATGGCATGAAGGCTTTTTATTTTGTGTGAACATGTAGCACCATCTCTCGTCGAAAGCCCGCAAGAAATTGAACGGAAAAAGCAAAACTGTTTACACGATCGCGAGCTTTCTTATCACAGTGAAGAGGTAAACAAACAAGCAAAACAGGCATTTTTGTGTTGAAACATTTTCCAGCTGATGGGCTTAGAGAGTATCTAAATCTTTGAATATTTCTTGCTCGATAGACAGTCAATATTGCTAAAGCGCAAAGTTTATTGTCAGACGCTTTTTACTTGATAAGTGGTAATGCAGTGAAGGACGTCGGAATGTAGAACGTGACAGCAGAATGAGAAACAACGTGATGTTACAAAATGTATCAAGAAGCCGAAATATGAAAAGTATCTAACAGCTGCGTACACCTTATTATTCAGGTAGATTAAAATGAGACACCCCGGTAACAGCTAGCACATAAATTGAATATAATACTAATCACCTTAGTCATTATGGCATACACTCTCAGAAAAAAAGAGTATATTGTTACACCCCTGTCCCATATACGACACCCCAAAACTTCATTTCGACGTACAGAGCGCGCTGACGTCGAACCGTCGTTCCCAACTTTCACAGGCAGCTTGATAGGCGAGTGGTACAAGTTAATGAAGTAGCTTATGTGCGTGTTATTGACTACAAAAAAAATTAATTTGGGTTTTCTTGGTATTACTGCAAAACCTCAGTGTTTTTTCTTCTGTAGTCTTGGATACGTACTTCAGTTGTTTATTGAGGTATATCTCACTGTTCTCAAGCACCTCGTAAAAGTTGAAGGCGTCTTTTTGATGTCAACGCGCTGTACGTCGAAGTGAAGTTTTGGGGTGTCGTGTATGGGACAAGGGTGTAAGGATATACCTTTTTTTTTTAGAGTGTACGTAATCCAGCTAAGTAAAATACAAGACCTGTGACGAAGGGAATAACAAGTTTCAAATGTGTTCAAAGAAGTGTAGCTCGGTTGACAATGGTACACGAGGGCAGGGGTACTCGGTGTAGGTTGTCGCCCTGAATGTAAAACTTAGTTTTGAAGGAGAAAAATACATAGTGATTTCAAAGATAATCAACATCAAACACAAACCGTTCAGCAGTGTATAATTGCTTAATTTCCCTCTTGTGTCCGGGGCCATGTCTTAAATATTGCCACACGCAAATACACACTAAAAATAAAGAAAATATATTAATAGAACAAAACACAAGCTTTAGTCATCTCATATCAAATACTAAAAAAAAAAACTATATCTTCTTGCACATGGAGAATCCGGGATTTTTAGGTACGTCAACTCATCACCATAAAACGTTTTTCTAAACATAATTATTAAAATAAAGTTGATCATTGCTATTAAACGGACACTTCAACGAAATTTGAAATATACCTGTCGTGTTCAGAAATAGGTTGAATATGATCCACAATATACGCAAATGATAATCACATGTTTGTATTTTGAGCCTGGTGGCTGTATTTCTCGTTATAAACCGCCCAGTCTGGCAAGCGCTTGGAGAGCAGCCAGCGGAGAGCACGTGACATCTGCCGCAATCGTGACGTAGTTCGTCTCGGGACGAGCAAAGCTGCGGCGAGGCTGACGTCGAGAGGATGTCCTAGTTGGTGACGGGTTAATTTTCTATAATCTTGTAGAGGGACAATAGCGACTTCTGGGACATACAAAATATATTCTCGAGGAGAGGGGAGTTCCTCCTTCCCCTCTTCTCTCGTGGTGGCCGGAGGCGAGAAAGTCATCGTCACTACCCGTCAACGTTCCTAGACGGGCATTACAAACGAGGCGTTAGCGACAAACAGACATGTACGTAACGCGTTACAAGTAACGAGTTACTTGTATCTAGTTACTATTTTCGGTAACGAGTAACGTATTTAGTTACTTTTTCAGAAAAGGAACGAGTAACGGTATTTAGTTACTTTTAAGGCCAAGTAACGAGTAACGGTATCTCGTTACTTTTGAGGAGCAACGTGTACAACACCGCTTTAACGGCCTTGTTTTTATTCTAGCCTTAGTATGTGTCTATTGCGACAAAGGCAGATGGAAAACCCGAAAAACAAATAAACAGTATGACAATACAGCAACATGTATCGCTGAACACGTCAGTCGAACAGTTCGACTGACGTGTCCAGCGATAAACGTTGCTGTACTGAACTCTACAGCTGAGAATGTCCTTCACCCAGCGAGCACAATCATGTTCGTTAATTGAACTTTCTAGAACCGGATACGGACCGAATGTAAACCCGGAGGTTGCAAACACGGGAAGGCACATAACCCCTTACCCGCTGTCCTCAATGAAGGCGCAGTTCCCGAAGATTCACCAGCTCTTGCTGAAGCACAACACTGCCGTTCCTTTGAGCGCGTCAGTAGAACGACGCTTCAACGTCACCGTAAATGTATTTTCAAGGAAGCGGGAAACATAACTGATGAAAACTTCGACAGGCAGTTGCTGCTTAAGGGCAACGACTACTAAAAAGAAAACAATAAACCATGAAACAAAAACATTTGTGTATTTGGTCTTCAAAGTAACGTGAAAAGTAACTCGTTACTTTTGAGGTAACTCACGCGTTCCTTTTGAAAATCGGTAACGAGTAACGTATTTAGTTACTTTTTGAGCGAGTAACGAGTAACGGTATTTAGTTACTTTTTTGGGGTAACGTGTACATGTCTGGCGACAACCACCAGGTGCTCTTTTCTAATCGTTTAATTTGTTTTAAAATTCCTTTTTGTGTCTTTTTCAACAAGAGATTGGTGTGTCTGATGTGATAGTGCTCCCTTGAACACGAATACACCAAGAAATAAGCGCCGAAATTTCGTTGTGGTATCCCTTTAAGGAGCAGATTGAAAATAAAACTTCTAAAGTCTGCTTCACACGCTAGCGACAGCTTACGACCGAGTGTGTTAAAACCTCTTGGGATCAGTTACGACAAGAGGACACACTGGCGCCATCTATTGGGTCGGCGTAGAACACTTGGCATCTCCTTGTGTTAACTTTTTGCGCATTCATCTCCCATTTTTTTACTTGAAAATCTTTTGGCAATGTCATAAGCGACCATTTCTTCTATATAGTACGCAAATTCGACCTCGTTAAATATAGCAAAACCTTCGTTCTATTTAAATTCAGCTTTAGGGTAACCTTATGATCGGCGCCATCGTGCCAGCGTGCACTTTCGTCGTAATAGATCACAAGAATTCGGTCGTGAGCAAGCGCAAGTATGTGAATGGGCCTTCAGGCAGATTTTTGAACGCGCGTAAAAGAAGATAATTTGTCAGTGGAAATTTTATTCTCAAGACGCATACGAAAAAACTTGGCTGCCTGTTTGGTCATACTGCAAAGACGTTTGAATGCAATAGCTTTATAGGGTGGGTGGTGCTCTTAATTCAAATGGTAACTAGGGAAGCGTGGTTTATCGAAACAGATTACGTGAGACGGTGAGAGCACTGTCACTTTGTGACGCTGCGCGAACTTCCCTTCAGCACCACGCGGGTACAAAGCCTTCGTGCTGAATTTTCTGACTAACCAAGAGAGAGGAAGCGCGCATTCCTGTCCTTTCCACTCCTCTTTGTTCTGCGCGCTCTTTCTACACCACCTGTTTCTTTCTGGTTCTTTCTCTCTTGCCCGTTCGACCCCTTTCCGCCCCGCGCTCCCTCTCACACCACCTGCTCCAGCTTCTCCCATTCCTGCGTGCTGTGCCCGTAGCTCGGTCTCCGCCGCACTCGGCTTCCACACTGGTGACCGGGGTTCGATACCTGGTACCGGTTGCCATTTTTTCAAGATCGTTTGGCGGTTCCGAACTGACCGCTGTTGAGACCGAGCGGCGTCCGTGGTGGTAGAGGGGCGACTCGAGCCAGGTACCGGGCTAGAGCTCAGCGGAAACGACGATGAGCCGCGATCTCTCTCGAAAAGTACACTGTTTATTTACGCGATGTACAGTTGGTTCAAAATCATAAAAGACATTGAGAGTGCGGTGGACGGGCCTTTATATAACGAATACCGGGATTAGAAGACCGCACTGCCATTGGTCAGACGGCTCGGCCTTCCCTCGCGTGATGTGACGTCATGGAAGTTTCTTTCAGAGTCGGAATCCTGGCGCTGGTGTATGGAAGTCATCCAGACGGCAGTATCTCGCTGCTCTACGTTGAATATCTCGAGCAACTTGGTGTGGCTGTTTTGGGGAGATTCTTGAGCAATTTATATGTGACGGCGTCCTCCCCTGGAGTGGTGCTCGCGGGAAGGAGGCAAGGGCGCGCATCAGTTCGCCTAGTGTGAAAGGAGTCTAGTGGGGTTGCATCAAACTGTCGAGGTGTGAGGTTACTGTTGGAGTGGGTTTGCTGTCGGGGTAGAGAGCCCTAATAAGTTCTTGTTCTAGTATTTCAGGGTTGGTGTCCGTGGCCAGGAGAATTTTAGATCCCTATCTAAGATTCTCCTGGCCACGGACACCAACCCTGAAATACTAGAACAAGAACTTATTAGGGCTCTCTACCCCGACAGCACACCCACTCCAACAAGTAACCTCACACCTCGACAGTTTGATGTAACCCCACTAGACTCCCCTTTCACACTAGGCGAACTAATGAGCGCCCTTGCCTCCTTCCGGCGAAGCACCACTCCAGGGGAGGACGCCGTCACATATAAATTGCTCAAGAATCTCCCCAAAACAGCCCACACCAAATTGCTCGAGATATTCAACGTAATATGGGACACCGGGCAAATACCGGCCAAATGGAAACACTCCAATATCATACTCATCCCTAAACACGGTAAGCCACTGACTCCACAAAACCTTAGGCCCATCTCTCTGACATCTTGCACTGGCAAGCTGTTAGAAAGAATGGTCCTCAGAAGATTAGAATGGCATTTGGAAACGAATAACATCATGCCACCTACGCTCACAGGCTTCCGCCATCACATATCTACACAGGCACACACCTTAGATTACACCACGACATCCTCGAACAGCCCAGCTCAGCCCAACTACGCTGTATTTTGGCCTTAGACATTCGCAAAGCTTTTGACTGCGTAAACCACGAAATCATATTAACAAACCTGGCCAAAACAAACTGCGGCACAAACATATATAATTACATCAGAGACTTTCTCAGCAACAGATCGGCCACCTTCCATATACCGGGGCACAAATCAACTCCCTTTTACCTCACTCGCGGCACCCCACAGGGCTCGGTTTTGTCCCCGACTCTGTTCAATCTAGCCATGCTCAACCTTCCCCAACAACTGAACGAAATCCCAGACCTCTTCCACTCAATTTACGCTGACGACGTCACCCTCTGGGCCCGTTTGCTCGAAGCTGGTTAACTCTAACCGCGGTTAAAGTTAACCGCGTTTCCCTACCTAGGTACCTCCGAGTACCTAGCCTGACCTAGCCGCGTTCGACAAAAACTCAATGCGCAATTTCTCCGTGTTTTATTATTTTCGGTAGCTCCCGCCACCTGCCGGTCAAAGCAAACAAATAGCCTTTTAGGAAACTTTTTTCGCTAGTTTTGTCTTTATTAAGAAAAATAAAAACAAAATCTTATCACAGTGTTTCTTTTTATGCATAAAAACAAAATCTGTACTGTAAAAACGTAATAAATATCTTGATGCATCTATTGTGTCCGCCAAACACAGCATAAGTTTGCAGCGTTGATTTCGGATCTGGCAACGGTCTTTATAGATTCGTTGTTTTGTTCTCCGTGAGTTTTGCGACGCACGTTTCCCGCGCTTTATAGCGAGTTCGTTTCACACGCACTGGCACCGTTCGAGTTCTCTCCCAGAATGCATCGCACTCGCAGAGTGTTGCACGAAGAACTGGACTCAAACGAACTCGCCAAATGCACCGAGTGCAGAAGATAAGGCCCTGTATACGGAAAGGTAGCGCAATTCCTCCTCTCCCTCGTTTTCCTCCTTTCCATCGACGGCAATCCTCCTCGCCCTATGTCCGCGCCACGCCCCCCGCCGCCATGTCTGAGCTGGGCCCGCAACGCGCGCGACGGCGCGCGCCTGTGTGCCGGGCACAACCGGGTGCCTGGCCGTTCATGTTATTGGATACAGCGGACTAGATTTTTTTTTTCTAATATAAAGAGAGTTTTGTTTTTTAACATGAAGAAACTAGCATTTGTGCACCTTTGTTGGAGTTATAAAGTTCGGAAAGACGTCTCTATAGGCAAATATAATAGCACGAGCAGAGTTGTAATCGCTCGGGCGTGAAGACAAGCTTTCTCCAATTCCGCTAAACGCAAACGATTAATAAAAATAAAATAAAAAAGCAGTTGAGTTTTTTGGAACATCGGCATGCACTGCGAAATTATATTTCGTTTACCCGTTTATTGCAGCAAAAGCTGAGAGCAGGCACACGATAGAATGCACCACTCCCTGCGTCTAAATGAGTTTCGTGGGCAAGGACTGCGTTACTAGCGGGAGCTCGTGCCGTCGCTTTCAGCATGAATTGGGCACACGCCCGCAAGGCTCGCAATTTAACGTACGCTCTACTAAAACGGTTTAGTATCTTGAACGAAGTGCATTTGGAGAATCGGCATCGCTGGAGTTAGGCAAATAAATGACACCACTATGCGTGTAAGACACTACCTTTCGGTAATTTTTAGCATCACCGATCGTTTTGTCAGTTCAGCAGCTTGGTTTACTTCATACACATTTTTTAAGCGTCAAATACTACTTGCAACTGTGCACATGCGCGCGGAGGAATATGCGACGTCTGCTGTATACGCGCCTCGTGCATAAAACTACACGTCAAATAATCAAATGCACTCACTTGTATCCCCTCCGTTAAAATGAAAAATAGCGTGTGCTCGGTTGCCTTGCCAACACGTTTCCCATTTATCACATATATTAGTGTTTTGACGTTCTCACGTGCAAGGTTCACTCTCAAAGCTCACTCTCAAAGCGCATAAGCTTTGCCCCACACCCGCGGGCGTTCCTTACTGCGTGAGTTACAAAACGACGACAGAGAGATCCTTCAGCAAAGCCTTTTAAATACAAGAGCAATTTTTTTATTGTCAATTTTTGATGTTTCAATATTCACAAAAGACAAATCACATACAAAGATGAAGACAACAAAATATTTATTGCTTGAAGGCAAAATATTGCACATTTGGAATAGGTCGGTGTGAAAAAATGAAAGGATCTGCATATGGCTTGGGTTTCTTGAAACCAGTCTTTGCCAAGATCACTGGTACAAACTGATCGTTCGTGAAGTAATCCTGAAAAATAAATGCAGCATCGCATATCTTTAGTTGCCATTTGTGAAGTACCGATCGCGGAAATATGTTTCACAAACAAAATCGCGAGGTGCTCGATCGTTGGTGACTCTCCTTTCACTGACGCAAGATGCACGCGGTAACACTACAAACCTTTTTATTTTAGTGGCACCCTAGTCTCTCACGCATCGTTCTCAACTTGGCCGACTCAATGCAAGCGAGCTAAGAGTGAGCGAGTCAGTTTCTATGATCAAATACGCGCGAAAAGACGTGTCTAAGTCCTTCGTGCCGGTAATATAGGTCTCGTCTCATGATCGTACTACGCGATCTTCATCGGCGAGACCAAAAGAGACAGGTAATACGATTCAGAGTTTGACAGTGACTTACCTCGCAAAGTTTCCCTCGGAGGCACTCGGAACTTTTTCGACCGATCCGTTGGAGCCATTGTCTTCGCCGTTGAAGATTTTGCTTTCCCGTCGGGACGACAAAAAAGGTTCTTTCCTTTCGCAATGCTGTTTGTGCAATCTACAGCGCAGCATGATGGCATCGCGTTGCCGCCGAGGTTGTGGTAAAATATAAAAACCCTACTGCCGGGCCGCGAACACCGGAGCCGCCGCTACGCCTGGCCCAGTGATGGCGTTGGTTTCGAGCAGACGACGGAATCGCGCGGGATCATGGGAAGAAAACGGTCACGTGTCGCGCCAGATCCAATTGAAGCGAGGGGAAAGAGAACTTTCGAGAGGGAAAGGGCATCGGCGAGGAGAAATTTCTCTTTCCCATTTCAGACAATGGTTTGCGCTACCTTTCAGTATACAGGGGCCTTAGCAGAAGACTGATGCTGCCGCCATCTATGTCGTAGAAAAGGTACCGACCTCAAACCGAAACTAGCGCCTTTCTGTACGGAGTGATGGGTGTGAATGCAAGTGTGCAGTCGCTACCAAAGTTTATCTACAAACGTTGGTCGCTGCAACCTGTAGTTTATAGTTGCGATGACTTCAAGCAACTCGGCTGTCGTAGAGATAGTTAGAGACGGCGTAAATTTCCGCAACCAGCTGTCTACAAAGCAGCTGGTTGCAGTCTTTCAATTCTTATAACCGTTTACACTGAAGAAAACTGATGATGCTGTCCGAGCAGAAGCTTGATCCGTTTGAGCATGGTATTATGCGTGAACCACTGAAATGGTACGGATTAAAACAAGTCTGTTGGAATATTCAGCAAAACTTTTCGTGGGACTTTCGATTTCGATCGTCATTACAGGTGGATCAGATATTAGCCTTGGTGAGGGCGTCGAGAACGAGGGCTTTCTCGAACAAAATACGACGGGGCAAGTTGGCTGACGTAGGTAAATGTAAAACATGATGATGTTGCCCAAGCCTCGGGTAGAGTCACTATGATTAGCTTTCTCTGATGCTTATTGAGCAGTCAGAGGTTTCTGCTGGGGGAGCTCTGTCGACAAATGTTAAATTTTTCACCCGCACACGGATGGTGATAAATATCTCGCGGGCCGCTGATGCGTTTGTTCTGAGCATTTCTTGACACACTGCTATACTTCAGCGTCTGTACGGCAACAGAGCGACTTAAAACCTGCAAATAAAGCACGGGTTGTCAATTGCTTCCTTCATAAAATAGCAGACGCTC